>JANBTT010000084.1:0-65873 GCA_027578915.1 Coemansia sp. RSA 1200 | reverse complement strand
AACGGCTTGTCCTGAATAGTAGTTTTCATAGGTTTCCTTATAGTAAACAACATACTTTTTATATTCCACTTGAAACTCCATTGAAACACATAGAGACTTACTTTACAATTAGAAACACACATAATAAATTAATTGATATCACATGTCATGCACCAATATTTCTTATTAATATCAAATTAGATGATAGAATTGTCGTTAATTAAGATATTCTTAGAGCGGCTGACACGTGGGCTTTATCATGGACAAATTGAGATCATATGGGCTACCTAAAGTATGTTTAATAAATCTGCTTATATTATCTTCTCATCTGTGAACTGCCTACATGGGCATTAGTTGTTATACATAGAAGAATGTCAATCTTTTCCACGTTCTCATCAACTTCATATTTTACACATTGTAAAAAACATATACACTTCAATCTTTCAAATATCTTATTGATTGAAATGAGTGAAAAATCAACCAGTAAAAGATTCCGCACCACTCTAAACTGTCGATCCCATAAGTCAGATGTAGTCAAGGAATATGAGCGCCATTTTAGGTTTAATCGAGCTGAACAGTTAGTTGATTCAGAACCAGCTCCTCAGGAAAGTAACAATAAAACTGTATTTCAGAAAGCCCTTGACTTCGTTGGTATCAAACCCAATTAGCCAGACCTATTTGGAATTAAGTGCTAGTCTCTTTGGAGCTAAACACATCGTTTTATTAACAGAGCCTTCTTTCAATATTCACATTGCCTATGCACTTTTGAGAGTTTGGATTCTATAAAAACGCCAGTGAAGCATTTGCATATTATGCCTACTAATCCAAACCTGGATTGTTTCAAAGTTAAACACAATATTACACTAGAAGTTACAAGTCTTCTATTAGCCATTTCATCACATCCTTTTCCAACTTGTTTTAATACATCCAGTCTATATAATATTTTAATTCATATTAAAAACTATTTATACAGAAAATCCCTCCTAATCATTTGTGTGCAAATATCAAATGCTGAAAAGGAATTTTTTATATTGAGGTTTTCACTTTCTCATAAACGCGTAGGTTGCTTAAGAAATGAGAGATGTCAGACTATTCACATGACTAAAGCGATACATATATTGCAGCTATAAAAACAAAAAGTCGGCTGATAGTCATCTGGTGTTTTCTACCCCATCACCGAAATGTGCATGTGTAACATTTTATTGTTAGCAAGGAATTGATAAATCTATATTCAACGCGTCTATTAATAGATTTTCCCAACCTCATTGCCTAATTAAAAAGTGGCCGCATGGATATCCGAAATGTGTCTTTATATGACTGAATAATATAGCAGAAATAAAAAATTACCATTGTACGTGGCAGGAATACAGAATGTCGACTTTTCCCACGCCCCTCCACTATCAATTACATTTTTCATATTGAATAAAAATATATTTTCTTCAGGATTATAAGAGATAAATATTTCATAAATTGAAATGAACAGGGGAACAGCTTTTGAAAAATTTCCCAGCAGATAAATAGATTTACCTCGTAAATTGGACTCAGGCGATGAAAGTCAGACTTCTTCCGATATTAGCTCCATTCCAAGACCTCATGTTAATACAGACCCTCAGGGAGGCGGCATTGGACGAACAAGTGTAGTACCCCCCTAGAGTATCTGACAGGATTCGGAGGTAAATAGAGCTAGTTGTCTATTTGAAGCTGAATACAAGATGTCTAATTAACAAAGCCTTCTCCCACACTCCCCATTGCTCTTATAAATTCCTTGAGAGTTTGAATTATATAAAACGTGAGTGAAATATTAGCATATAATCTCCATTGGTACAAAACTGGGCCGTTACAAAAGTTGTACCTTAAGTTTGCACTAGAAGCTACAAGCTTTTTACTAGCTAATTCACCTCACCGTTTTTTCAACTTGTTATTAATGCATCCAGTCTATCTAGCACTGCAAATGATATTGAATTTATTTATACGGCAAAGAACTTTCCAAACATTTGTATGCAAATATCAAGCGCTGGAATTGTGAAGATATAATATTGACAGTCTTACTTTCTTGCAAGCGTACTGGTCTCTTAAGCAGTAAAAAGAGGTACCCGACTAGTGCCGTAGTTAAAGAGACATAAATATTGCAACTGGAAATAAAAATTAGCTGACTATCATCTGACATCTTTTACCAAATTATTGGGATTATTCCGTAGATATGACCTCATTAGTATAGCTGGCTTTCCGTTGTTAGCAAAAGTTGAAAATATTATATACACCACAACCACACTAGCGAATATTCCAAACGTCATTCTTAATTAGAGAGTTGACGCATGGATATCCGAAATGTATACTAATTTACTTGACTGTAGACTATAATACAATAAAGAACCGTCCATTGCAGTTGGTAGGCATATAAAAAGGAATTAGCTCTTCTAGTTTTTTTACATCCAAAACCATATTCTTTAAATCTCCAACACATCAGCTACTCTCAACACTATACTAGATTGATTAAACAAAAATGAGCAAAGAAGAAAGTGTATATGACGCGTCTCGCCGGGCTTACGCGGAAGGCCGTAATTTGAGTGGATGGTATACATCAGATTCTGAACCAGACAATAATTTAACTGGATGGATAAAAAAAAGGAATAGTAAATCTAAGCAAAAAGCTAAGGAAAATAAGGGAAGAGAAACAAAGAATAAGCTGAGAAAAAGATGAATGGAGCCAATGCATTGGCTTCTAAACTAATAGAAATATTTAATTTACTATTGCAAGCGGCATAGATGTACCAAGTAGATGTTAAATAAATATAATATATTTTATTTAGTAGAAAGTGAAATGGAAATTATTGGACAAGAAAATTGTCACACCATCTTGGGCAGATGATTCCTCATATTAAATACTTGTGAAATTCTAGTGAAAACATACTACTTGCACACATGCAAAACCCATGACGAACATTTCATACCCTCACATGTTAATAGCGTTGCTATTGAAAGCTACTTAGTAAACTTCTGCGTTCTTATGAAAACAATAAAACGTTCCTTCAGTGCCTTGATCGTTGAGAGAACAAAGACATCAGTAGTTACATGATGCACAAGGTTGGTGTAATGTATATCGCTGATAAATCTTGCATACGGTCGGTCATCCATGGGGGTATTCATACTTCCCCCGGTGTTATACCCAGCGGATCCCCCTTCGCTCGCAGATGCAGCATTGCGAAAGTTGTATCTTAAGATTGCACGAGAATGAGCTAGAGGTTGCCTTGCTTAAAGCAGCAGGTGGATGAAATGGATGAAAAGATGTGAAGACTACTCACAGCTGGTTTTTTAACTAGTCACTTTATTTTCCTATTTCCTTCAACTTGATTATTTTCAATGCATCTGACCTAACTAGCACTACAAAATTGTATTATGTTTTAACGTAGATAATAGAGAACTCTCGTATCACATTTCTTCAAGATCGCTACCAAACAGATCCTCCTCCGGAAACTCACCCACAGTAACCTTGTCAGGTCTAACAAAAGATCCATGGTTAGGCGGGCACTTAAAGTAACTCACACCGTCCACTGAGCCATCGTTCTTGCCCACAGGTTCGTCATACTCAATACCGACCCAGTAACCCGAACGGAATGCCGTTTTCCCAACAAAACGCACGGTGCCCCTGCGCGCATAATCGGCAACCCCGGGAACCGCAGCCACCTCACATCTGTTTCCAACACCAATGACCGCAGCCAAATCCTTGAACTCGTCCTCCTCGTCAAGGGACATTGCGGATTTGGCGTCAGCAAACCGACCCATGTTGTGACGTCGCTTGAATGCTCGCACGGTATCTGTGCGTCTGTCGTACTCATCATCGTCCATCACGTACTTTTCGACCTGTGAGTCGTCGTTGAAGTTGAGGGCCGAGGTATTGGATGGGTTTGTGCTGGTTACCCGAAGTACCATGTAATCCTCCACTGGGAAATAGCCGAGCATCCGGTCCCCTGCATCGTTTGGTACTGTGCAGACGGGCTGCGAATCTGTTCCCTGGAGTATACTGAGCTGCTGGTCGGCCGATGAGATGCCCACTATTGGCTCCAATCGCCCCTTGAGATCGTTGATCGTTATTGACTTTACAAACCGCCGCTCGGAGCTGGAGTTTTGGCTTTCGACGAACAGCGTAACTACTGACATTCTTCTTTCCGCTTGGACTAGAGCAATAAAATAGCGTTGATATGAAAATGTTTCTTTAAATACTCTTGAAATAGTGGGGAAAAAAGTGCAGAGAATAGAGCTCTATACGCCATTGTGTTTAACTCGTTGGTCTTGCTCAGGCATAATTATGGATGCGATGATTTCTGCTCTAGTGACAAAAAATAAGAAAATATCGTAAAATGGAAAATGAAAAAGATATTAAGGAAAAAAAGTTGGGCATTTCATTGGTCAAAGAGCAAATTAGATATGGCGACGGAGGTTGCCCATCCCAATGTTCATGGCCCGGTTCTGGCTCTCCTTGATAACGCTCACATCAGGAATGGGCTCAACGCCACGGACAATCGGCTCCTCGATGTCGGCAGCACCGTGAGCACTGCCAACAGCAAGCGGCGCGTCTCTCTCAACGGCTGCCACGCCAGTGCTCCTTGCCGCTTTGAGGCCGAAGCCGGTAATTGTAGCCGGCTTGTGGGTCTCGCTGACATCGTCCTCCTCATACTCCTCGTCAATCGACTCCATAACAACTATGCTGGGCGACTCGCGCATGTCGGCCTTTCTCTTGGAATCGACGGGAACCAGTTGCGTGACAAACTCGACAGCCTCACCATCGCTGTTGATGCCGCTGTTGGTCTCGTATTCATAGTCGTCGTCAGATGCATTTGTCACCAGATCCAGATCGCTCTCGAGCTCGTCGCTGGCCTCCTGGTCGCTAGCAAAACCGCGGGCAAACCCACTAACACTATCGGAAGAGTCGTCTGCCCCCTCAACGGCTGTTTCAACCTCCGTAAGGGAGAGCTCAATAGCCTGTCTGGATGACTCGATAAGGGCCTCCTCAAGCGCCTTGCGTGCAGACCTGGATTCGGCCTCCTCCTCGCTTGCCGTGCGGGCTATCGCCTGTGTCTTTGAGGACGACTCCTGGCTGGCGGTGCTTACATTGTCGCTCTTTGCGGTGGTGCTTATAATGTCAGCACTGTCGCTATTGACAGTTGTGTTGGCAATATCCACACTGTCGCTCTTTGGCGCTGCATCAGATGAACTCTCGTTGTCAGAGTCATCAGAGTCGTCGTCGTTCTCCTCGTCGTCAGACTCGGTTCCGCTAGACTTGGAATCCTTCTTGTTGCCATTGTTGTTTTCCTCGTCATCGGTCTCTTCGTCGCTCCCCTCGTCAGCGTTCTTGTTTGCTGCAGCGCGCACAAGGTTGGGGCTGGTCGAGAAATCCGGAGCTGCAGAGATGGAAAGAGGATCAACTTCCGCAGAAGAAGTAGCCAAGGCCTCCTCGGTGTCAAGGACTGCCTTGTCGGTGGTGGTCAGAATCTCAACGCCCTGGTCTGCCTCCGAGTGCATCTCAAAGTCAAGAACGGCCTTCTCGGCCTCGCGCATGCCAAAGGCGGCAAGGCGGTTCAGCGCACGGAGCGAGTCCTCCTTGTTGTCAATGTCTAGGGCCTTTACAGCAACTCTGGCCTTGCTTCTTCCCCCCTTTCTGCGGCCAGACCCTCCTTCGTTGTCGCTGTCATTGTCATTGTCAGACTCTTCGTCGCTGTCGCCCTTGTCATCGCTGTCCTTTTCGGAGGCGTTCTCGTCCTCAGAGTCAGAATCGGTGTCAGAGTCGGAATCATCATCGCTATCTGAATCGCCCTTGCCCTTCTTCTTTTCTGCTGATGAGGATGCTTCGCTCTTGGCCTCAACGCTGGTAGTAGATGCCGCTGTTGCTGTTGCTGTCGCTGCAGCCGCAGTATCGCTGGTGCTGGCTGGCGTAGCGGGAGTAAGAAGGGCCTCTCCATTAGTATCAATGGTCTCGATGCTCATGGACTTGAGCTCGCTCTTCTTAGCAGAGGTGGATGCACTGATCTCGGCACTCTTGGTGGATGCAACAGTGGTGGACTCGGCAGAGGCCTTGGACGACTCGGCGCTTGTAGGATCAGCCTTGACGACCTCGGTGGTGCTGGACTCGACAGTGGTGGTGGCGGCCACAACAGTGGTGGCTGACAAAGAAGATGCAAGCGAGGTTGATTCTCCCTTGGCTGAAACCGATTCGGATGACTCTGCAGATGCAGACGATGCAGACGATGCTGGCGACGCAGTTGACAGAGGGGAAGTCGTGTTCTCAACAACAGTGGTTTCAACAACAACGTCGTCCTCGGCAGTAGTCTTCTCTTCGGCAACAGCAGAGGAGGACGAGGAAGCTGCAGAAGCAGACGATGATGACTGGTTTGAGCTCTTCACCTCTTCAGGCTTGTCGCTTTCGGCATCCTCGTTGTCGCTGTCGTCCTCATTGTCGTCAATCTCGTCTCTGTCTTTGTAGATGCGCTGGACATTCTCCACACGGTCATGAGCATTGGAAGCGGCAACTGGGTACATATTCCTGTAATGAGGAACATCCACACCAGCAACACCGACTCCGGTCTCACGCGCATAGGCGTTTGCCGCATACACAGGCTCTTCGTCATACACTGGAAGAACATCACGCTTGTGGATCTCAACCGACTTTGTGGTAGCAACGGAAACAACCTCAGTGCCAGTAGCAGCGCTCTTGTTCTTCTTAACCTCGTAGACCTTCACAATCCGCATCTTGCGGTGCTTGTGCGCCTCCGCCGATGCAGAGGCGGTCTGGGCCAGGGCGCTGGTGGTGCCTTCGGCAAGAACATCGACCGAAGCAGTGCTGCTGCCAGCGGTCACCGAAGGGCTTGCGCTTTCCTTGGACTGTTGGGTAAGTGCATCAACATTGGTGCTCCGCAGAAGAGACTGGCTGCTTGACACGGCAGCTTCAGTGGCACTGACAGCTTCTCCCAGAGGATCAAATACGGCAGCGTCGCGACGGATGCCCTTTACGCTGGTAGCCTTGGAAGCGTCGGGGTTTGCCGAGGAGGAAGACTTGTGCATGTGCGCCAAGCGAGTGACCTCGTTGGCGCTGAGATCCTCATTCTTTGACTCTTGCGGAGAGGCCGATGACGACTGCGAGCTCTCTGGCGCAGGAGCAGGCGACGACGAAGAAGCAGCTGAGGATTGAGCCTGTAGTGAGGAGGCAGGGATGACTATGGTGGTGCCCTGCTGTGTGGTGGTTGGACTGGGCGAAGCGCCGTTGTTGACCACTGTGATGCCTCCGTCCTTGCCCAGTGAGGCCTTGAGCTGGTCGTTTGCAGACGAAGACTTTGCGCTGACGGTCTTGGTGATGGTCTTGTGGGACGAGGACTTTGAGCTGCTTGATGCTGTCGTTGTTGGCTGCGGCGTCATGAGGCCAAACGGGAAGTCTGCGCGAGTGAACGGGTTGACAAAGGTGGAGCTCGACTCGACAAACTCTAGCGTCTCAAACTTGATAGGCTTCTTGTACTTCTTCTTGCGTCCAAAGTTGTCCTCCTCATCACTGTCATCGTCATCGACGTCCTCGCCGGCCTCTTCCATACGCTGGAGAGAGCTCTTGAGACTGATAAGATCGGTAACCTCCTCAACCACAACAGCCGCATGGGGCTTATTAAGCGTGTACGACGGCGTGTATGGCGACGCTGCAAAGAGATTGCCATAGGCAGCCTTGATACTGGCAGCTGGTCCTGAAGTGGGGTCGCTGTTGGGTGCGGCTGTTGGCGATGGCGTGTACATCAGCGCACCACCGGGAAGCGGAAGAACGTTGCCAGCAAGTGGGTTGGGAGGTGGAAGCTCCTCCTTGTGGAAGATCAGTGCTGGCTTAACCAGATATGTAACTGACTTTGACTCGTCATCGCCATTCTCGTCGTCGTTTATACCGCCATCCTTGAGAATAGACTTTACCTTCTTCAACACACGTGTGGCTGTGTCTGAAGCAAGAATCTCGTTCTCGGCACGCTGGTGCGAAGACTGCGCAGTGGGGTAAAGGAGAGCACCATTGCCAATGACTCCGGCGCCAAGTGCTTGTAATAGACCGCCGAGACTAGCAAGCTCGGAGTTGGTGGCTGCAGGCTCTTCAGCTACAATACTTTGGCAGAGGTTTTAAATGGGAAAAAGGTGCTGTTTCCAAAACATTTTAGCAGTTCATACTCCAACATCCACCTAGCGTGCTTAACAAATGATAAACTCTTCGTTCTAAGATCTGCTTTTGTATTTTCCAACTCACCTGCTGCTATAGGACCCGCGTTGACTTGGGTTGCGGCCAGAAGCCACGCAGCTGCTATAAGCGAAAGCGTTGTGCGTGCCATTTGCCTTCAGTCTCAAGAATAAATAGCTTGAAAGAATGACTCGATGAGTTTTTGTGCTTTGATATTGCCTATTGCAAGAGAAGTTAAAATAGATGTTTAAAATATAAAAAGCCTTAGTTTTTTGCGTTTAAGAGATCTGAAATCAGTAAAAACAACATGTAGATGTAATAGAGTGGACTCATAACCAACAACCCATGTTTGAGGATATTTGTTCTCAGTAACAGCATCCAATTCAGCAACATGTTTTTGCGTGAAGAACATGATTACACACCCCGCACAGTTTCAGTTTTTGGTAGTGCCTACCAAAAATAAGCATATATTTGCTATTATAGACTAAAGTGTTTTGTTTGCAGTAAACATGGGATAAATAGCAAAGGTGTTGAATGTGTCAAGAAAGAGGGGGTGGATTGATTGGGCTGTTCTATTTTCTAGTTCCTTTTAGGACGCCATTCTGAATATTTGTCAATTACCCTCTACTTCGCTTGTCTCCGCACTCGGCAAGTACGTAACCAAGCATATAGCCAAGGGCCGTTGAGAATGTGCAAAAAGAAAAAAGTAAACAAGAAAAATAAAAAGCCTCTAGATATCAATCCAAATGAGCCGAGAGAATGTGCGGAGAGCACAAGTAGAGTTTCTTTTTTCTTTATTTGTTTGGGCAAAATGAAACATGTGGAAACATGTAATAATTGTATACCCAAAGGCTACTTACAGTTTTCTCCTTTTATCAAAGTGCTACGGTGTTGGCTATCGTGGAACGTGGAGTAAAAGATAATGTGAACTAGCCGATTGATCCGGAAAAAGTAAAATATAGACCTTGTTGGCAAACTAGTTGGGTCAATATGTAATAGATTATATTATATAAACTATGTTTTGTTCCATATAAAAATAAAGGAAATAGGGAACAGAAAGTTGAAGAGAGCGGAGAAAGGAAAAATAAATAACGTTTTTTTTGCTTTTTGTAGCCTGCGCGTGAAATCTCCAGAGTTAAATATATGGAACTAGGAGCTGATAGCAAATGAGTAAGTAGCATTTGTAAATAAAAGATATCTTTATATCCATATCACTCATTATGTACCCTTTGAAACATCTTTGCCATATTTAGCATATATTTAATGCGTCAAAGCTGTCAATTGCAAGACAAAAATACAGTAACATTTGTAAACTAAAGAAAAAGGAAAGAGGGGAAATAATAGTAGTGTTTTGGATGTTAACATTACTAATAATCCAAGACATTGTTGGCGGGTTTAGTCAGTCGCATCATTAACAAAATTGCTCATCTAACAACTGAAAAACAACTGGCATTTGCCTTTTTGTTCATCATAAACATCTTGGTAAAAAATAGCCACCTCGACTGACACAAAATGTTCCTGTTTGAGTGAGAGGGAGGCTTTTTGGTATCAGTAGACGTAAAAACTGAGTGTGTGTTATTCGCATGTCCTTGATGTTCGGCACTCGTTAACCACAATACCCATTTATTTTGGCACTATGACTCGAGTGCAGAAGAGTGGAGTAAATATTGTCTGTATCTCTACAACATCCGAACTCAAGTCCACACTAAGTGGTTCGTTAGGCTTTTATTTTTTTTAATGAGCTGTTGTATGTAGGGATGGATAATCAAGTTTGTGTTCTCCGCCCTTCTTTTTATTTCCTTTTTCCTTGTTCCGGTCTGTGTTTGCAGTAAGGTTTCCCCGTGAAGGAGAAGGAACAGTAGAAAAATGCGATGATAGGGGAAACTCTGTAGCAATGCTGCGGCAGTAGCAACCTTGTATAATCCAAACCAACGCATTCATATCCAGCAGCACCAACAAGAGCAAATGACAACGAAAAAAAGACAACTATTAGTTTGCATTGTGGATGACAGCCTTGTGACGACGTGCCAGCTCGGCCACAATGTCCAGCTCAATATCATGGCCGCCGTGTTCAGCATCGGCCTGTGGGATCTGGATCAAATAAGGATCAGTCTGATCCTTGGTGAATAACCACACCTGCCACTTGCGAGTATGCAGCATGTTGGCAATAACGATCTGGTGGCCGTACTTCTCCAGCGCATGACGGGCCTTTGGAGCCAGGAGTCCGGGATCCGTCTCGAGTTTGAACGAAACAATAAAACATCTGGGAGCCCAGTTCTTGACCAGCGGGCGGAGGAACTTGGGAACCTGGTTCATCCGCAGTGTCAGGTCCCCGGACGCCGACTGGATCTTGTGTTCGGCCATACTGTGCGAGGGGATAAAAAAGTCGCTGACTGCGGCAGCCAGATAAAACATAGCACGCGGGCCAAGTGGTGCCAAGATCAGTGAGATCTCACGCAGCAGGAACAGGTAATCGGAGAGCGTGGTAAAACTGACCGTAAGGAGCTGCTGGTGGGGCCCTTCCGTGTACTTTTTAAAGTTCACAAGGTCTCCATGCATCTTCTGCGCCCATTCTGGTTTCACCGAAACTTTCCCATCGATTATGTCCAGATACCCGAGTATACCGCTGGGCGAGTGCGAGTAATGCCGGTTGAATGGCTGCAACGACTGGTCGCGGCAGAGGAATATGACGGCATACCCGGAGGCCAAGAACTGTTCTGCCGAGCAGCTTCCTCGGGTACCGGCTGAGAAGTTGTCCACAAACCGCACGGTGTTGTTTTCCAGCGGAACTGTGGTGCCTCCGCTTGTGACCAGCACAATCGGCCGCTGCTCGGGCTGTTGGGCTACAAACTCATCGACCTTGGTGCGCGCCCACTCGAGGTTTGCGGGCGGTCTGTTGTGATCAAAGTAAGTGTCGGGATCTATCAGCTTGCGCTCGCTGAGCATCGGGGATACGGCTTCCTCCAACTCTGCTGCTGCTGCTGCTGTTGCTGCTGCTACTGTGCTGTGTTCTGTAGAGTGTTTGCTGCTCATGCTTGAAGAAATACCATGGAACTAAATTAATATAATATACTAAAAACGTGAGAGGTTTGATGTTTCGTGTGGATAGACGATTCTTATAAAGATAAGATACAATAAAGTTGAATAATGTGAGAAAGAAAAGAAAAATGGTGCAGAAAATACCAGCTAATGGGTTTTTTAAATAAAACTGGTGGAGGCTAGCCAAATCTTATCTCTCTCTGCATTGTGGCGATGACGCTGAACTGGACCCACTGGTATCAATTTCCTGCACTACGATGCTTATCCCTTCAACAGTGAAAAGGTGACATTTAGTGTTTTTTTGATAGCGTGTTTACGCTAAAAGAAGGAAACCTACACGTAAAGGGTTGAATAGTTAAACAATGTCCACGGTTGACATTTCGCTTGTTTGGCAGACTGAGGGGATTATCTCAGCTGCTAGGGAAGGGGCTCTAACAATTCTCCACGTCGTATCTATTTATCATCATCACCACCATCATCGCCACTGCCTTCACCGTCGCTGCCACTGCTGGCGTAAGATGTCAAGAGTCCAAGCGGATCCTGCGCTCCGGTTGCTGGCCCATCGTTATCGGCATCATTGGGGACTACGGAGCCAGAAGAGTTCTTGTCCAGCGAGTGCTCTGGATCACGATCCTTTGCAGAACCCGCATCAGCAGCAGAGGACTCGGCAGACACCGGTTTCCTTAGCTCCACGATGCCCTGCAACGAAAAGGGCGGCCTCCTTGAGATGCTGCTGCTCTTCTGAGACTGTAGCATAGGAGCAGCAGGTCTCTTGCGTACGCTGGAGCCACCCGTCGACCGAGTGGCCGCATCATGCACAGCCATCAGATCATCCTTGAACCTAGCCAACTGTTCCGCATCATCGCGACGCGCATCCGCGTGCTTCCTGTCCTCAGCATCCTGGACAGTGTCAAGAAACTCAATCTCGTCGGTATCGAGTTTCCTGATCTGATTAGCAAAGCGTCGGGATTCCTCGTACGCCTCTGTTTTCCGACGCTTCTGCTCCTGCAGCCGCTCAAACAGTGTGCGTGGATCGTAGTCCTGTGGTGGGCCTCCGTCCTGCGAGCCTCCTCCACTATCGTCGCTCTTGTCATACGCTCGTTTCCATGCCGCCTCCCGTTCCTTGCGTGCCTCCTCGATGGCGTCTGCTGAGATAAACCGCGAATTGGGATTGGTGGTCTTGCTGCTTTGTCCGCTCATGCTTCTGCACACTCTATTTTACAATTCCTTCTTACAAAAAAAAAAAGAGAAAGAGGTAGAAAAAAGGGGGGTCAATATAGTTGGCTGTGCTGTGCTAGAAGCGACTCTGGGGACTTTACATTAAACAAGAAACAAGGAAAATTTTTGTAACTTCAGTATACAAGAGAACGGCACCGCGGACAAGAGACGTTATGGGGAGAACAGACGGTATGATGCGTCGGAATGGAGCTCAAGAACCCTGGAAGCAATGCGCTTGGCCTGGTTGTCGTCATGCGTGATCCAGATGCACGTTCTAGAAGCCAGCGTATCCTCAACCATCAGGGTAGACTCCGGATCTAATGCGCTTGTAGGCTCATCGAGCAGGAGCACCTGCGGGTCACACGAAAGCGCAACAGCCAGTGCTATCCGCTGCTGCTCGCCACCAGAGAGCTCGGGCCACTTCTTTTCCCACAGTTCGGGCGCAATGCCCCAGTCCTCGGCTATCTCCACCGGGTCGTAATGGTCTCTCGTTGTCTGCACCCTGAACGAATTCACCATATCCACGAAATCCAGCGGAGTGCCAGCCATTTGCGCAGGCCTCTGCGGCACATACATGACTTCTGCGCGCCACTGCGGCACACCCAGTTCCTGCGGTGTCTTGGACCCCTTGGCAGTCTGCAGCGTACATACACCGGCCTCACACGTTGTGAGTTGCGCTATGCACCGCAGTATCGTGGTCTTGCCTACTCCGCTGGGTCCGCGTACTGCGATCACCTCGCCTGCGTGGAGTGTGAACCCAACATCGTAGAACAGATGGTCAGATGCATCGGCTGACCCGTCCCGGCGCTTTGTCAGCTCCTTGACCTGCAGAATCGGTGTCTGGTCGGAAGACGCATCAATGGTCCCGTAGTTCTCTGTTTGCGAGGCTGCGGTTATCATTCCAATACGCCAAGATAAAAGATGAAAGAAATAGAGTGAATGAAGAAAATAAAAAAGTAGTGGTGTATGTGTGTGGAGAGGGGGGAATTTATGCAAATATACTTTTGAAAATACAAAAATGCGATGACAAAGATGAAAAAGGAAAAAAGGAAATTAGGCATAAGGAAGAATTAGATAAAGTCTAGAACGAGAAAATAAAAAATTCACCTTTACAACGAGCATTTAGCCATGCCTATTTTTATATTTCAGACCAATTCTTGGAAACAAGAGGGTCCGCCAATGGGATGCGACGCCAAAATGAAAGAAAAGGCACATCCAGCTTAGCTAGTGATGATAGCATCCGCCAATCAGGGCTTGGGGTTGTTGGTTGTTGGTGGCGCTCACACATTTTTTGTTAAAAAAAATAAAAGCCGGGACAACGGCCGGGTTGTAACAACCCAAAAAAGGGAGGAAGAGAAGCTGCTTCCTTCAGTCGACTAAACGGCTGCTTCTGGCTCTCTCTTTCTCTTTGTTGCTTGGACCTTTTCAATTGAACCCGAATCTACAAAGCGCTTCTTTTTATGCTAATTCGTGTACCCGGACCCGTAGTAACTTTTTCCTCCTTCCTCTTCCTGTGCTCCGATAGGCAGCACCAACGGTAACCCCCAAAAAACACCAACGCTAATATCAATACCAACAGCTCCCATGTGGTTGGGAGCCACGCCCTGAAAAGCACTACCTCCATCCTAATAGCGCTCTTCCCCCGATATCCACACAACACATAAGCATATGCAGCAGCCAGTAGCCTCCAGGGCAACGGAAGGCGAAGGCGACGCCGAAGCACCTCCACAGCAGCACTCGCCCAGCATCGGCGATAATGGTGGGCGCCAATGGCGGGGTCGCGATGTAGTGTTTGTCGACCCGCTGGATGCGTCGGCACCGTTCTGGTGGCCAGCAATGGTGGTGCCGACCGACGAGATCGACGCAACGATGGGATGCTCGCAATTGGGCGAGAATGAGTATCTGGTAAAGTACTTTGAAGATAACAAGTACTCGACAGTGCGAGGCAGCGAGCTACGCCTCTTCAACACCGACCAGCAGCCGTTCACTAGCTTTGCAGCGTCGGTGCCGGGCTTTCTCCGCGACAGGGCCATCAAAAGCGCGCTTGCGTATCTGCGCACCGGCCACGCACAATCAAAGTTCCAGTGGCCTCTGTGGCACACGGGGTCGGACGCTCTGACGCTGCCGTTTGTTCTACGCGAACCATCATTACCACTCGTTGGTGCCGACAACAATGCGCCGCCGCTGCCTCCAGCCGCCGCCGCCGCCGCCGCCTCCTCTTATTCCTTGCCGGAAACAGTGCCCTCCACATTGTTGCCAGCTAGTCCCTCCTCGCGCAGTAGTCGCAGTAGTGCAGCGAGAGACCTTCTAGTTACAACCGCTGCCGCGGAGGATGCCGAGAACAATACGATGCTGGCGGAGGCCTCCTCTAGTACGCATGCAAGCTCCAGTGCTGCCGAGTCCGATATGTCTACCCTAGTTTCTGCAAAGAATGCACCGCCTGCAGACCCTTTTGCTGGCGCTTCTGCATTGCCGCCTCATGCCTCGCAGCCGAGCCCGGAAGCCGCCGGTGAGAACGATAACAACAACGATGGCGATAATAACGATGATGATGATGATGAAAATAACGATGATAACGACAATGACAATTACGATGACAATGGCAATGGCTCTGACAATCCCGACCAGGCAGACGAAACCGAGCGGCCCGTGCGCTCCCGTCGCGGCAGACCAAAGAGTCGGTCAGCCAGCCGCCGCGCAGCCTCAGCACACCCACGCACCAGACGACGCAGCAGGAGCGAATCGACTGCCGCCATGGCTGCAGCCGCGGCCGCCTCTGGCAGACCCAAGTCTGGGTCACCTCCGCCGCCACCGGATTCCTCGAGGCAGGAGAGAGACGAAGATGCCGATGGTGACGATGAGAATGCCAGCGACAATGGCGAAAAGTCCCTGCGCCGCTCGGCTACTGCTACTGCCAACGACGATGGCGATGGCGATGATGACGATGACGAGGGTGATGGTAGCGGCGCAAATGCTGTCGATGCGTCAGCGGATACTCCAGTCTCCTCCGGAACCGCCGCCCACGAATCCCGCGACGGATCAACCACTCCGCCCTCCGAGGATCCTGCACGCTCCACGCGCAACCAGTCTCGCGCCTTGTCCTCAGGACGCTCGTCTCGGCGGGCGCGCCATCAGCAACAGCCACAGCCGCAGAAGACTGCGTCAGGCCCACCTGCCACCAACGGAACAGGAGCCGGTACCGGAACCGGAACTGGTAAGCGCGGCCGCCCACCATTGCACTCTCGCAGCCAGAACCAAAGCGGAACCAACACGCATACGCCCTCCAAACCGCGTCGCCATCAACACACAACGTCATCTGCTAACCGTCGCAACGCCACATCATCGTCAACATCAACATCATCGGGCAGTGTGCCACTGCTGACGATTCCCGACGCGCTTCTGGGCAAGATTCCAAAATCCACCACCGACATCGCCCTGGCCGCCGCCGCCGCTGCTGCCGCTCTTACTGAATCGCAGGAGTCTGCCGATTCCTCGCAACCCACCGATTCGCCTCGTATTCTGGGAATTGCAAAGGAACTGGAGGAAGTTCAGGAGGAGTACAAGTTCTTCCGTTCTCTTGTTCGCAAGTCTGCTAAGGATCTGTGGGTTGAGATGGGGAATGAGTGGCCCCCTAGTCTTGGCACCAGTACGCGGTTTGGTAAGCGCAGGAAATTTGCCTGACATGAAACTCCGTCTCTTGTTGTTTCTTTTCTTCTTATTATTCCATATGTTTAGTCTAGTCGGCTAACAAAGCATTTGGAGGGAGCGTTTGGATTCTTTCTTTTTTTTTCTCTCCAGGCCCCCTTTCTCGTACATTGTTTTTTATTTTTCAGGATAAAGTAGTAAATTTTGTTTTTTAAATGCTAATTGCCTTTACATAAATCTCTTGCACTAATTTCCTTCTTTGGAGATAAAAATACATATGGCAGTAATTGCAACTTATGCGAGATGTTATTTTGGTGGACGAGCAGCACTCATCACCTTGTTAACCATTGGACTAGCCTACTGCTTACATTGGACATAATATACCCAACAATAGACACTGCCAAGAACTGTTCAAATGTATAGGCAATGTATTATAATATTGTCTACATATTGAATGTTAGTAAAAAAAAACTAAACAACTAAGATATGTAGATAACTTTGTGCATCACTTTAGGTCATTTTTTTTCTGGATAACCATTTTCTCTTCTCATAAATGCATGCAATGCTTCCACATTTTTATGTTGTTGATCCTTGTCCATTAAACTTACTTTTGGTTGAATATGGCTTGCACTACCTTTTGTGGCTTTATCTTTTCTTTCTCCAGCATTCGCTTCTTCGGACATATTTATCAACTAATTATTATTTATATTGAATAATGCAGTATTGGTATGATAAAGAGTATGGTGAATATTTAATAAATATGTTTAATGGGCATGGTTGCATCGCCCTTCTTTTATACTTACTTTTCCATATAATTTATGAATGGTGGTCATTAAAAATATTAATATTTTAAATTTCGTATATATTTCATCATTGCTATGTTTATAGATTATTCGTCATCGTTTCCATTTAACTACGTTTTTCACTTTATTTTTAAGTATTTATAAAGTTTTAATATGGTCATATGTTGCTCAGATGGGAGAACATAATACAAGCTACAGGTGCTGATTGGCTTTTACTAGGATATTAGAGCATCACCATATGTTTGCGGCCATACGAGGTTCCCTTAGATAAAGCAACAATTTGCCTTAACATTAATTTAGGTTTTCTTTAGTGTAAATAAAGACTTTTCTTTATTATTGAAGCCCTTTAAAAAACAGACCATGGTAAGAGCTGTTCAAATGTATAGGCGATGTATTTTAATATTAACCAAATGTTGATTGTCAATAAAGAAGCTTCAATTAAAAACATGCAGATTACTTTATGCGTTAATCTAAGCCATTTTTTATTCTTAAATATTTTATCCTTCTTTTCAAATCTTCAATTGACATATCCTGTATTTCGAATTTTTTTATTTTTTTCTTCTTTACTAGCATTTGGTAGACTATGGCTCGCACTGCCTTTTGTAAATTTATCTTTATTCTCACTACTATTCACTTTATCGGCCATATTTATCTAATAATAGTTTTTTAAAAAATGGATAGTGTTATATTGGTATGGTGCAGATTATGGTGAATATTTGATGAATATGTTTAATAAACATGGCTTTACCATTTTCTTTTATATCCACTTTTTATATAATGTATGAATAATGGCCAATATAAAATATTGATATATTAATTTTAATATATTGTTCATCACATGTCAATTAATTTAAAAATTTTCAACGTTGCTACGTTCGTAAATTAATAATTATAGTTTTCATTTAACTACGTTTATACATTATTTTTAGGCATTTATTAAGTTTCAATATAGACATTTGTGTCTGTAAATATATTAAGATAAATAAAGCATAGCGCATATCCATCACATGGCACGCATATGTACATATAGATACTTAAATGGTGAATGACTAATTACCATATAATAAATCCAAACTAGCACAATATGTAATGTTTCTATGTCTAATTCCAGCAATTCAATACTACGCTATAAGAATATTGCTGTTATAACAACAAATAGCCGAGATGGAATAAACATTGCTTGCCTCCCAATGGAAACTATAGTTCAAACATCGTAAGCCCAATTTTATGGCCAACATACTGGCCAGGAAATTCAGTTCTTTTTTTCAAATGACCTCCTTAAGGGAGTCGGCTGATAACCCATAGTTGAGGTTGGAAATTAAATCAGTTCCGTTATCAATTTTGTAATCAACGATTTCCAATTCGTTTCATCAGTTCGTCTTGTATTCTCGTCTTGTTTCTAGATTCTGAAACTGCTAATTTAGCCCAGCATAAGGACCCAGCTCAGTTCAATACTATAGGGAATTAGAAAAAGGAAAAGCAGTACACGCTCTCTCCTCCCTTATCTGGTTAACCGGGAAGGAAAAGAAGAAAAGAGCAAGCAGGACGAGTTGTGCCACCAATGGTAAAACTAACAAAAAAGGACAAGGAGAAGATCCAGCAGGTGCAAGAGATCGAAGCGCAGCTGCGAGCGTCAGCCAGGGCAGCGTCGCAAATAGTGGGATCGTGGCTCGGGGATAGCGACAATGACGATGAGGATGACAATAAGAATGACGGCGATAACAAAGGCACAAAGAATGCAGCGCAACAGTCCGAGGCTGCTACTGTCAAGGCGCGCGATGTGTTCCAGGGGCGACCAGCGCGCCTAGGAGTGGGTGCAAAGTTTCTTTCGCACAAAGACATGGTCAGAGGCAACACGGGCGGTAACCAGCTTGTGTCGTCGGCGCCCGGCGTGCTGACAGCCGATGAGCTTCGACTTAAGCGCAGGTTAACCAAGGGAATTACGCCGGTGTCTGGGGATGCTGATGGCGATACCCGCTCCAAGCGTACTGCGCGGCAGGCCGCCGATGAAAATGATGACGATAATGATGATGGCGACAGCGACGGTGAAAGCAAATCCAAGGCGTTTGCCCACCGAGCCAGTAGTTCCACACCGCCAATACCTGGTTCAGCCAATTCCAAGCCGCCGTTGCCAAGTCCCAGCCATAATGACCTGACTCCTTCTGAAACATCATCCCAGCCATCCAAGAAGAGGAAGAAGCAAAAAAGATCTGCTGCACTTTTGGATTCTCTCATCCAACGCCGCAAGCGATGAACAACAAAATTGAAAAAGAGCGGGCTCAGAGAAACATTTCTTTCTCTAAATGCTCTATTTTTAGCATCTGGGCATAGTGCAAAAAAAGGAACAATAACACAGTATATAAAAATTCGTAAGTCTTTTGTTTTTCTCTCCTTTTTGCATGCATTTGGATAGATTAAAGATGTAAATAAAAGAAACAACGCTAGCTTATTTCAATTGCCGATTATTTTGCTTTTCGTCCAAATCTGCTGGCTTCATGCTCAGTGACATTGCAAATGAAAAACAATGTCTAATGGATAATGCCTAACTTGCGTCATCTAGAGTATTTGCTAGTTTAGAGTAAAGAATGCAGACATTTGCATGCTCCAGTTTAGAATGAGCAGTGCAGCGGATGCGGATATCTGGAAAACCTCAGATATAAACAAAAAACAAACGACAAATCAATACCATAGAATACATCATCGCCTGGCTTACTCATTGAATGATAGTGTTGTGTTTCTTGGCGGTGTAAAAAATGTATATAAACCTTTATAGAAGAAAATGGCAATGCCCAGTACTATATCTAGAGGCTACAATAGTAATAGTGCCTAGAGAGGCTGCTCAACTGTGCAATGTGCTATGCAAAATTCACAGTGAAGCCTTTGAAAAGAAGCGCGTGGCTCAGACCCGAGTGACACAACAGACGCTGATGATATTTGTTAATGACATGGTTTTTGTATTATCTATTCCATTTACTTTGTTATTATTCCTTCTTTAAAAAGGTGGACAGCAGTAATAGCTGAAAAAGTCGAGAAAGCACAAGCATTGTCATTGAATCGGAACAAAAGCGGTAAGTCGAAGCCTCATTTTTCTTCTTATAGTCGTCTGCTGCTATAATATTATGATAAAATGTCTTTATAGTCCGAATTGATGTAGCACAAAAAAAAACAATAACGTGTGTTTTCATGAACGCAACATAATTTCATGTTCTTCTGTTTATCCATGTTGGAGCTAAAGTACTGTCTATTACGTTGGGTTGTCCTTTGGACAACCCTTGATATAGAATACTACTGGGACACTCACAGTACGCTTTACTCGCATTCAACAAAGCAAGAAAACGACAACAATATGGACAATAAGATTTAGCCACGCAACCTTTTTATCTACTGAACAAAGCTCCCTATTATCCCCTTCTGACAAAATGCTAACATTTTTCAAACATTTCGTACAATATTAATGGCTTTGTATTATTATTTCAGTTAAAGAAAAATGTTTACAAGCAGTCATTATTTTAGCAATGCCAGTACTGTTTGTTAATGCAATATTATGTTCTAAAAATTGTGGAAAAATAAACATTGACTAGAATATTTGCAAAAAAAGCAGTATCTACTGGAAACATAGTTTATGCTCTCGGGCTCTTGGAGCTGTCTTGTCGAAACAGTATAAATTGTCACCAACATCCTGGCCCAAGTAAAAAAACTATACTCCCTTCTATCCCTAGGACTCTTTAGATACTCCTATACACTCTTCCTATCCCCGTTCTTAGTCCTATTGAATTAAGAACATCTGTGCTCTATTGTTTCCTTCCACTCCTATTCATCTACCTCAGGTACGTATTTACTCTAGTTCAGCTTGTTGCAGGTTATATGCCTCCCTCTGTCTTTTTTCTTCACGCTTATATAAAGGCACATATCTATCTGCATCTGCCTCACCACTTGATGGACACTTTTTAATTTCAAAATTGCACAACAAAAGCGTTTACAAACATTATCGTTTCTAATATCTTTATTACCTTCACTTCTTCCTCTGGTTCCTTCATTATAGGCGGTTAGACCATTTGTAACATGAGGATCGCTATCGCAATTGCTGCGCTTGCTGTGGTTGCAGCTGCCGGCGAGGCACACTACGAGGCCCATCCAGCTCCTGGCCAGGAGATTGCTCCTCCTCCGCCTCCGCCTCCCCCACCTCCACCTCCCGCGGAGATGCCTCACCATGAGGAGCACCCTGCTGGCTACGAGGAGCATCCTGTAGCACCACCTCCTCCACCTCCTCCACCGCCGCCGCATGCAGAGCTCCCTCATCATGAAGAGCATCCCGCCGGTTACGAGGCCCAGCCTGTAGCTCCACCACCGCCTCCTCCGCCACCTCCGCCACCTCCAGCAGAGATGCCACACCATGAGGAACATCCGGCTGGCTATGAGGCACACCCCATCGCGCCTCCTCCCCCTCCTCCTCCTCCTCCGCCACCACCACCAGCAGAGCTTCCGCACCACGAAGAACATCCTGCCGGTTACGAGGCGCATCCCGTAGCTCCACCACCGCCTCCTCCTCCTCCTCCACCACCGCCGCCGCCGCCACCACCTCCTCCACCAGCAGAGCTTCCGCACCACGAAGAGCATCCAGCTGGCTACGAGGCTCATCCTGTAGCTCCGCCGCCTCCACCACCACCACCACCTCCTCCTCCTCCACCGCCGCCAGCAGAGCTGCCGCACCACGAGGAACGCCCGGCTGGTTACGAGGCACATCCTGTAGCTCCCCCTCCACCACCGCCTCCTCCACCACCACCGTCGCCGCCTCATGCCGAGCTACCGCACCATGAGGAGCAGCACACTGGTGGTCCTGCGTATGTCGCAAATGCTCCTCACTTTTAAACAAGAGTGAATAAAGTAGTGGAGGTTTTTTACTTTCAATTCTTTTCTTTTTCATCAATAATATAAAAGATTTTTTTATCAACATCTGAGAGATGGCCTTTTTTGTTCTTTGAACTGTGGTGAATATACGAAATTGATTTATATAAACAAGAAACACTATCTAAAAGGATTATTTTATAAGAATATGAAAAATACGGCGACATCTTATTTTAGTCGGCGTTGCTGGATTCGTCAGCCCACGAGGAAAATTCGTAGGGACTGCTCTCGCTGAGCTCGGACTCCTGGTCCGCAGCAAACTGGTCCAGAGCATCCAGGGTGTTCTGGATCTTCCTCACAATGGCCTTGCGCTTATCCCTGACATCGACATCGCCATGGCTCGAGATCTCGTCCAGCCTGAACAACAGCTTCTGCAACGTCTCCTGGTACTCGTGGAACGCAGAGTTGCCGCGGTTGTACGCCAGCTTCAGGTGGCCCTCGTTGTCGGCTATGAACGATAGCTGGGTGTCGCGTAGCCGTCTGTTGTAGTCCTCCCGCACCCCGTCGAGCGCCCTGCCTATCTCGCGGAGCTGTGAAAGCGAGACCTGCACCTTTTGCGCATGCTCGTACTCCTCCGCCTTCTCTTTTGCCGAAGAGTCGTTGCCGTCTACTTGCGCGCTAGCTGGTGTGGGGGCTGCTGCTGATGGCTCGGATGTCTGCTCGGGTGCTCTTCTCTCTCCCCTAGGCTTGCGTGCGCCCCGTTTCTGATCCGCGTAGCCGTGCTGGGTGTCCCGATGGCGCTTGAGGCTCTGGGCAGGTGCCGCCGCACTCTCTTCCTCCGCCTGTTCCTGCTCCTGTTCCTGTTCCTGCTGCTGCTGCTGTTGGGAGTTGGGTCTGGCATAGCGGTTACGGCGGTTGCGGTGGTGCTTGCGGCTGCGGCGCGTGCTGAGAGCAGCCTCGGAACCTGAGCCGTCCTCTGTTGCAGCTGCTGCAGATGCAGCGCCCTGCATGTTTCGGAGCTGGCACTTGCAGTTATTCAGCAGACGAGAGAACTCGATATCCGAATGCTCGTCATGGTCGTGGTCGTGGTGGTAGTGGTCTTTGGCGGCCGTCTCGGTTTCGTCGACATCCATTGCAGTGCTCCGGGTATCTTGATCCGGATCGCGGCGAGACGTGGTCTGATCAGCGGGTTCCTCCTCCTCCTCCTCCTCCTTTTCTGATGGGCTCCACATATCCTTCTCTTCATCATCGTCGTCGCGACTGCCAAGCAACGGACTGAGCGAAAGGAACATGTTACCGTCGTTCAGACTGTCCACGCGCTTGCGCAGAGATTCGGCGGCTTTGCGGTAGTCTGTGGGCTCCTCCACCTCGACGGCTGTTCCCTCGGGACTGCTGTCTCTGGGAGACCGGGAGTGCTGGCGCGACGATACAGGCTCCCTTGGAAGCCCCTCCTTCTCTTGCTTGGGGCGTGGTTCGTCCACCACATCCACTCTGATACTGTTATCTGAATCGCTGGACTTTCTTCTCTCCTTGAACCCATTGCTGCCAGTGCCCGAGGGAGCAGGCACTTGCCTTTTCGGTTGCTGCTGTTGCTCCAGTTGTTGTTTCTGCGGTTGCTGCTGTGCTGAAGACCGACGGCGTGCAAGGCTCTCGTCATCCTCTTCAGCGCCAATCTGGTCAAGCCTGTTGCGCACGACACGCAGAACATTGTCGATGATGCCCTGGTCGATGCTTGGCACGTCGTGCAGGGCAACTGGGGCCTTTGTGTTCAAGGAGAGCGGAAAGGCACGGATCTGCTCGGGCGCCCTTATTTGCTTGCTCTCGTTGTTGCTGTTATTGACAGTCTGGGGCGATGGCGAACGGGTGGTCTTGGCAGCCTGTTTCTGCTGCTGCTGAGCTGGTGCCGGAGCAGCTGCACCACTCTTGGTGCTGCCAGAATGCCAGCCACCGGGACCAAAGTAGGTGTCCAGAAGATCGCCCAGCGCCGACTTTTGAGCCTGCTTGCTGGCGACCTCGTCCTGGGAGCTCAGCTGGTTGTTGAGAATGTGGTTGAAGAAATGGAAAGGCGGATAGAACACGACGTCATCGTCATCGTCAGCGTCGCCGCTGTGGTTCTTTGCAGCATCAGAAGCCCTGGCGAGTGCCTCGCGCTTGGCTTTAGCCTGCGCCGCAGCCCTCTGCGCATTCTCGTGGATCTCAAGCTGTCTCCTGCGCTCCTCGTCGTTCTTCAGGCGAGCCAGATAAGCGTCCCTGGCGTCCCTGGCCACCTGCCGCATGTGCACGGGGCGCTGGTGCTCGAGGTACCTCTGGTACTGATCCAGCTGGCGCTCCATCCTCCGGTGCTCATTCAGCTGCTCCGCCAGCAGCGTGCGCTGCAGCTGCAGCTGCGCTCGTTGCTGCTGGAGCCTCCGCATCTGCCCCTGGATGTCCGAT
The DNA here is from genome assembly GCA_027578915.1 of Coemansia sp. RSA 1200. NCBI lineage: Eukaryota > Fungi > Kickxellomycota > Kickxellomycetes > Kickxellales > Kickxellaceae > Coemansia > Coemansia sp. RSA 1200. The sequence continues at coordinate 41,720 of JANBTT010000084.1, read as the reverse complement.
AGCGGCGAGTCCGCGTACGCCGAACGTAGCGCGTTGAGCGCGTCGAATGAGAAGCTGCCGTCGTAGTCGTCGTCGTCGGCGAACCGGATGAACGGATACCCCGGGATGGAGCGCTCCGCCCGCCGTGGTGCCGTCTCGCTATCGCCTCCTCGAGCGCCAACGGTCCACGCCTGGCGTCTGGGCGCGTTGCTTGTCGAGTACAGGCGGATGGGAACCACTGTGTCGTCGTCTAGAAAGAACTGCATATCTTGGGGAGGGGACTTGTTGTTGATGTGCTTGTGCGAGTGTTTGGAGATTTATTTTCTGGTACGTTTTAAAGTAAGGTGGTGAATAAAATAGCTAGTGATGGAAGAGAAGAGGAATTGAAACAGATAGATTACCTGGAGTGGGGGAGAGGAGAGAGAGACTTTTATACACCAAGAAACAAGGAAAGGCGGAGAGGAAATTCACTTGGATGACAAACAAAAGAATGGGATGACGACGACGTTCTGCTGAATCGATCTCGCCGCCAAGCCTATTTTCCTTCTCCTTTTTGGCCTTGGGGCTTTAAGAAAAATGGGTGAATTGGGCAAGGTGGATTATTCCACTCCTCTTCCATTCCGTTCTATTTAGATCTAAAGATTGAGGAGGAATATGTCTAGAACAGCCTAGATGCTTCCCCCTCTCTTTTTTTCTTTTGTTCTTGGAAACCCCCCATCTGAACCCTGCGGCCGATTAATAAGCCATCAAAATCCGCTTATCCCCCACTTCCCCTGACTTTGGGACTTCCCTCATGATTTACATGAAAAATACCGTTTTTTCCATCTGCAAGGAGCAAGCTTTTGATCACATGCACGAGCCGAACAAAAAAGTGCTTTCTAGCGTGTTCTCCGAATTAGAAATGCACTCTGAAGAAAAAAAGGACAATGCTTATTAATTTTGTATCAGTGGATAAGTTCGTTATATTCTTTATTTCCTAGAAGAAGTCAATGCACGTCGCCAACGTCCGTTACCAAAGAGAATGGTCACTATAATAGAGGTGATGGCTGCAATGACCGCAGGCGTGGCGTAGCGCAGCAGCACCTTGAGCCAAGCTGACAGTTTGCCACTATTGTTGTTGGTGCCGCCCAGACGAGCTGCCAGACGACGACCATTGTTACTGGAAGACGCGGCAGTGTTTCTGGCCAATGCGGTGGAGGATGCAGAAACATCATCATCCATCTGCTGGTGCCGGCGATTGCTGGTATTGGAACCTTGTAAACCCTGTGCACCAGCACCAGCATCATCACCTTGCTCAACGCTATCACCATCGGCAGCCGCCGGGCTCACCTCGCGCGCAACAAGACCGCTGCTTCTGCTGTCCGCAGCAGCGGTATCCCGAGGAGAAGCAACCTTCTTATCGCCGGTCTGTGCCGCCAGCCGGGCAAGCAGCTGGGATTCAGCAGCAACTGGCATATCCGCCAACTGGGCACACACCTTATTCAGGGACCGGGGGAGCGCCTGCGTGGCAACGAACTTGAGCACACTGGTGGGGATCCAACCCTTCAGATCGCCATCGGCAATCTGAATAACCCTGCACCACTTGTCGCCGACCAACCCGAGGCGCTTCCTATCCTCCAGCGACGCCTCGGTGACCAATTGGCCGGCAATCCCGGCCTCCATGCGCACGATGCCGGCGGCTGTGTTCTCGGGGATACGAGAGTCCTCGATGCTCTGGCTGACATTCAGGAACCCCCTTTTCGGCCGCCCTCCGCTCACGGTGCCGTTGATGGCGACCTCGGTGATCCGTGCCAGGAGCACAGAGTCCCTTGCAGCCGTTGGCCAAATCGCCTTCATCTTGACGTATTGGATGGCGTCACCGTGGCCCAGCTTCTCAACCAGCTTGGCCAAATCTATCAGTTCGTCCCATTCGTGTCTGCGCAGAACGTCGGCGAGCAAGTCGAATGCTGTAATGGGCGTTGTCGGGGCGTAGAATACGATTCGGAAGCAAAAGGGTTTGGTCTTGTGGCCCTGGATCGTGATCGAGTACGGGTCTGTCAGCGATAGGAACGGCGTCCATTGGCTGCTGTTACTACCGCTGGTGGAATCGGCTTCCGTCTGGGTTTGCATTGCCATCTCCATGAACATCTTCTCCATGGCGTCGCATCGTTCGGCATATCCGTGGCGTGATGATGCACCCTTGTCATCCACATCCTCCTGTGGTTGTGCGGGCTCCAGCAATCCCGTCGCTGCTGGAACCACTACAAGTATGGTAGAAAAAGACAGACATTGTCACAATCTGATGATTGGTTTTTTTTAGAAGCGGGTCCAGAGCATTTTGCAATGGAAACAAAACACTTTACTATTACTCTTCCTCTTACCTGGTGGGTTTGTCTGGTGACCGAGGGCGGGAGTGGATCCAGAGCACTGTGCAATTCCAACAGTGGTGTTTAGTGCCGAGCCCTCGGGCACAAGAAGTATGAAGGGAATCAGCGTCAAAAACAGCAGGTGGAACATGGCGTAATGAAGCCTGTCGAGCGGGTATTGGAATATATCTATAAATGTAAACGAAACAATAGGGGGAGGTCAAAAAACACACATACATATACATACATGTATGTGCGTCAGACAATGTTAATAAATAACACCAAAAACAGAAATGGAGAGAGATGTGGTATGAAAAAGAAACAAGAAGAATCAGAACAAAAGAACAAGCCACAGACTATTGCATCCAGCATATGGATAAAATAAAAGGAAAAATGAATATGCAGGATCTAGTTGGGAGGGTGGGGAGGTATTTCTAATATAACCCAAATAACAGGATAATATTTCTACTAGGAAGGTTACTACGATGGCTAGTAGTTCTTTCTTCACCAACAAAATAACAAAAAAAGCAGGTTCTACGTACATTGGTTGAGCGTAGTAAGCAAGGGAGTTGGCAGCAGAAGCACGAAAGCAGCAGCAACCACGATTACTGCGGGCGACTCTGAGAAGCTGGCCAGAACCCGACGTTTCTGACCTAGGACATCGCTATTGCTGGCGTTACTCCTCGTTCTCATCTCATGCATCCTTTGCTTTATTTTAACCGGTTGTCTGTTGGTAGTAATAGTATGATCCGCTACTATCTACTGCTGCTGCTTCTTCGTTTCTTCTCGAGTCTGGAGGATAGTCACAAAGGAGCAAATGCTATGTCTGTGCTAGCAGCGTAAGAGGGGAGAGAGAGGAGATGAAATAAGTAAAATAAAAGAAATAAAAAATGGCGGATTAAATGCGTTGACAACTGAAAAGGGAGAAAGAAGTTGGATTGGAAAAGGGGGGAACAAAAGAAGAGAAAGAGGAGAAAGAATGAAAAGAAAGGAGAGCATGGTCTTTATTTTTTCGTATCAATCTAAAGCCCCTCTCCCAGATGTGATCCTATTTTTTCCATTTCATCTATCTACGCCTTTTGAGGTTTCATAAGATTGCAGCTCAGTAATAATAATGTTGTTGCTGATACTCTAGCGCTTATTTATTTGACTTGTACCAATCGTTGCAATGCGTGAGGAAAGAGAAAAAGGGAGTGAAAGGATGGGGACCATGCGTGTCTTTCAATAGAGAGAACACTTGACCTTTCTCCCAAAGGGAGATAAAAGGTTGGTCACATTATTAGAACCAATTTGTATTGCTCCAGCATGTGAAATAAAACGAAAACGAAATAAAAGAAAAGGGCTGCTTAGCTAGCTGCCAGCCATCCAGGCAAACTGGAGCTTCTGCTGGCCACCAGGCGCAATCAGACAATTGATGAGCGTCAAGCCATCATGTTGGAGCGCATCGTCGACAGCGCTGCCAAGCTCCTCGGGAGTGCGCACAAGGAACCCACGGGCACCAACAGCGTGGGCAATAAGCTCGTACCGCACATCGGGGGTGAGCGCAGTAGACGGAAGCGGCCCGTGCTTCTCAACATCATCGTACTCGCCCTTGTCGAGACCAAAGTAGATGCCATTGTTGTTGATAACGACAACAACAAGCGGCAGCCTTGCACGCACGGCGGTCTCCAGCTCCATGGCACTAAACCCGAATGCAGAGTCGCCGACAACGGCCACCACGGGACTTGCCGGGTACGCCAGCTGCGCAGCTATAGCAAACCCCATTCCAACGCCCATGTTCGCGTACGTCGCGCAGTCGAGACGGCGGCGGGGTTCCTGGAAATCAAACACTGTGCGCGCAATGTCCATCGTGTTGGCGCCCTCGCTAACAAGCACCACGTCGTCGGGCAGCCGCCGCTTGATCTCGTAGAACGCGCGGTGGTACCCCATAGGCACTGCGTCGGCGGCGTACTTCTCGCCCTGCTTCGCCGCATTGCGCTGCGCGTGTTCAAGAAGCCCCGAAACATACGGAGTGGTTGCAGGCGATGGAGCGTAGGCTCCAGGGATCGCGGCGATCAGTTGCTGTACCACAAGCGGCAGGTGGCCCTGCAGGGCAACGGATACGGGTATGTTGACGCCAAACTCTTCCGGACAAACGTCGATCTGGATGATCTGTGCGCTGGGACTGAAGCGGCGGCCGAAATGCAGCAACCAGTTGATGCGCGCACCGAGCAGTACCACGACATCGGCACCGCGAAGGGCGGCCGACCGTGCGCTGGATACGTTAAGCGGGTGAGCATCGGGAACCACGCCTTTGCCCATCGGCGTAGGCAGGAACGGCGCGCCGTACTTGTCAACAAACGTACGGATTTCGGTCTCCGCCCTCGCATACGCCGCGCCCTTGCCAACAACCACCAGAGGACTCTTGGCATTGGTCAGGATATCCGCCGCCCGCCGCACGTCAGCGGGGTTGGCCTGGGCAAGCACGCGTGTGAATCTCCGCAACTCCACCTCGTTTCCTGCTGCATCGGAGAACGAGCCCTGGATGTAGTCGGCTGGCAAGTCAACATACGATGCCCCCGGCCGCCCCGCCACCGCATGCGTGAAGGCGCGCTCAACCGTGGCGGGGATCTGAGCAATCGAGGGCGGACGGGCCGAGTACTTCGCGTAGGGGCGACACATCTCCACCTGGAGGGCCTCCTGGAACGCCCCAGCGCCCTCCAGCGCTGTCTCGCACGCGCCTCCCACAAGCACCAGGGGCCACGCATTGACCTGTGAATTGACCACCCCTGCCAGCGCATGCACCACGCCTGGTCCCGATACCACCAGACATACGCCGGGTGTTTGCGTTAGGTATCCCCACACCGATGCTGCGTATGCGCATGACTGTTCGTTGCGGAACCCAACGAACCGGATCCCCTCTGCCTGGATCGCCTCGGCTACTTCCACCACCGGGATCCCTACGATTCCAAACACTACCGTCACGCCCTGCTGTTTGAGCGAGCGCGCCAGTAGCTGGGCGCCCGTGTGCTTTGTGCCGCTTGCCATGATGGCTGGTTGTGAGTTGAAAAAAGTAAAGAAAGAAAAGAAAGAAGAGGTCAGTAATAGTGGTAGTTCAAGCGAAGAAGATGAAGAAAATAAAGTAGAGGCAAAAAAGTTGGCTTCCGCCCCTCTTCCTTAAATGCCTCTTTTCCTTCTGTGAAGGAGCCCTCATCTGATGATGATGATGTGATTGCGCTGATCACCCCCGCAGCAGATAAGCAAGAATCGGCTAATCCTAACACTCACTACCTCAATCACCATCGCCCACGAATATGGCGTCATCATATCTCCAGCAGAGGCGGTCTACAGAGCCGAAGACAAAAGAAGAGAAACTGCGTGTTTGATCGAAAGGAAGATAAAGAAAATAAATAGATAGACCATTCTCAGACGCCGCCGCCGCTGCGGTGCGTGGGGATCTGGTTGAGGCCGAGATTCTCCTTGGGCAGACGGCCCTTCGACTGAACGGCCTCCTTGATCCCAGCAAGCACGTCGAACATCTGCTCAAACTCGACGGCAGCAGCCGGATCAGCAGCGTTGATCCTGGCCGATTCCAGGATCGCGGTCAGACCCTCGGGCGGCTCCGGCACGTTGATCGACTCGAAGAACGGACGGATGTCCTTGACCTCGATGTGTCCGTCGCCGTGTACATCGAATTCTGAGAACGCAGACAGGATGGCGCCAATCTCCTCGGCAGAAAACACGCCGCGCCGGTAGTACGACGCAGGGTCCAGGAAGTCCAGACTCCCGGTGGTGCGCAGGTTGACGTAGCCTTGGCGCCGCTGGCTGGCAGCCTCGCTTGGCGTGCGCACGCTGTCTTGCTTATCCTCGTCCAGAATCGAGTCGGGCAGCCCCATGGTGGTCAGATACTCCAGTCCCTTGCGCCGCTCGGCGCGCTTGCGCGGTTCGTCCCACCCGAGCTCGCCCGCCATGATGTCGACAATCTTGGGAAGCGACTCGCGCGCGGCCTGTGCGTCAAGGAACGCCAGACGCAGCCGTCTGCCAACGACATCGACGACCGACAGCGCGTACTCGTACTGCACGGCGTACCGCACCTCGGCATCGATGAACGGATACAGCGGGTGGATGCGCTCGCCCAGCGACGTAAACTGTGCGCCGCGCTGGTCGCCCAATGCGCACACGGCCCATGCGCGGTCTCCGTAGTTGTGCGCCAGGTGCTTGGCCACCTCCAGATCAACGCCAAAGTTCTGCACCAGCTTGATGAACATCGTGTCAGACCACGCATGCGACCCAATCAGCCGCACGCTCTCGGTCTGGCAGTCACGCAGCGGTTTCAGTCCGAATGCGTCAACTGCCTTGTCGACGGTCTCCTTGGCCATCTCGCGGTACGTGGTCCACTTGCCGCCCGCAATCGTTATCAGCCCAGACTCCGACATGTGGATCATGTGGTTGCGCACCAGATCCTTTGTATTTGCAGCCTTTGGGTCGCGCACAAGCGGCCGGATGCCCGACCACGCAGACAGCACGTCGCCGCGACGGATCTTGACGTCGGGCGAGAGGAACCGCCGGATCTCCGACAGGATCCACTCGATCTCCTTCTCCGACGGCTTTGGATCCGCCTCGACCTGGCACCGCGTGTCCGTGGTTCCGGCAACAACGCCGCCCTCCCACGGCAGGAAGAACACCACGCGTCCGTCGGTGGTTGCTGGGTCAAGCATACCCATGTTCTTGGGACTGAAATACGACGGCAGCACAAGGTGCACCCCGGAGCTTGGTGCCACTATGTCTGCCATGCCAGGCTCGTCCATCTTGAGGATCGCGTCTGAGAACGGACCAGTTGCGTTGATGACGCCCTTGGCCTTGACCGCCCACTCTTCGCCAGTCTCGTTGTCGCGCAGCATTGCGCCGCGCACCGCCTCCTTGCCTGTGGCCTCGTCCTTTTCCTTGATCAGCGATGTCACTTCAACATGGTTGGCCACAACGGCGCCGTGTGCCGCAGCCGTCACCGCCAGCGCCGAGTTCATGCGCGCATCGTTATGTTGTCCGTCAAAGTACACCATCGATCCAACAAGATTCTCCGCCCGCAGCATCGGGAAGCTCTCCAGCGTCTTGTCGCGGCCCATGATGTAGCTGCTGCTGATGCCCTGCTTGCCTGCCAACAGGTCGTACATCTTGCACCCGATCCAGAAGTACGGCAGCTGCCACCACGTGTACACCGGGAGAAGGATCGGTAGCTCGTTGCTCAAATACGGTGCGATTTTCAGAAACGTTTTGCGCTCATGCAGCGCCTCGCGAACCATCTTCCACTGCTCGTAATCCAATCCCATGATTGCCTTCTGCAGGTAGCGCACGCCGCCGTGCACTAGCTTCGTTGACTTTGACGATGTGCCCGACGCAAAGTCGTCGCGCTCCACCATTGCCACTCGCAACCCGCGCGTCGCCGCATCTAGCGTGCACCCGGCGCCCGTGGCTCCGCCGCCAATCACCAGCAGATCGAACTCGCGCTCCTGCGCGCTCTTCGTGTCGGTGCCGTCACGTGCAAGGCCGCGGAGGTCGTTGATCATCTCCTGCCGTCTGGGCGGCGTCCAGAAGGCATGCGGCCGCATTCCTGGCGGCGTTGGCGTTTCCAGCGGATCCGCGTAGTGTATCGACGACAGCAGTGACGAGCTGTACCCGCCAATGCTGCTGTCAAGAACCGTCTTACCGTTGCGCCTGTTCTGGTAGTACGAGTACCCGCCGTACGCCAGTCCGGCTGCCGCCGTCCCCGCCGCGCCGTATCTAAGAGCAACAGCTGCTCTTGCCATATTCTGTCGCCACATGGTGTTTTACCCTTTTTCTCTTACTCCCCTTGTTTTGCTTTGTTGCAGGAGCTTGGATTTGGATTTGAAAAATAGACTGAATGTTAGGCAATTCTTGTGGCAGCAGTAGGCTCTGGGCTCCAAAAGAAGAGAATGAATGTCCCTTTTTCTAAATCAGCAGTAAGCACCGCGTAAATGTAAAAACAATAGTAATAGTGGTAGCAAAAGCGAAAGGGGGGCTGAGGAGACCAGACAGACAGACAATCACCTCAAGCAAACGGATAAGATAAGATAATCTTTGCTTTGATTCTGAGAAGCGATGGTATCACGGACAATACAAACTAGAAAAGAAAATAGTATTAAATAATGTATTTTATTCCCCACACAAGAATAAGTGAATGAATGAATGGATCGTGAAAATAAAAGAGGGGAAACAGGAAAAGAAAGAACAAAAAAAGGGGCAGGAGGAGCGAGGAAAAGAATATACTGGATGAAATATTAAAAAATAAAAGAATCAGTCAGACATCTCTTATCTCTTTAGGATACAGAATAAAATTGTAACTGAATAAAGGCAGAAAGAGCGCATAGAAAGAAGAATCTCAAACAAACCAGAAAAATAATATATTCTTATAACGTTCAAAAAGGGGGAAAGAAGAAAAAGAGAAAGAAAGCCCGAAAAAGAATGGCCGCAAACACATAATACACATAACGGCAGCCAGCATACACGGATTGCTTATAATTTCAAGTCCAACAACCGTGCGTATGCTTAAGCTTAGCTTGGCTTTCTATGGATTTTCCCATTGCCGGCGGCCAGTGAGGTTTTGCTTAGACTCTGGATTGCCTTCTTTAGCAAGATTCGCACACGACCCCATCCTCACACCTCCGCCCCGGCAGGCCGAAAAGCTTGCTTGCGGCGTTGCTTTTGCACATGCCGTCGTGTGTAAAAGCGTCTAGACTCTCAGCCGCTACCCAAGCCTTTCCCAATGCTGCCATGTCTTCTCTCTCTGTTGTTGCCATATCAAGTGCAATAGACCGCTCTGGCCACTACTGTACATCCTCCCCCCCCTGCTCCTTTCTCCGGCCACCTCGTTCAATGCGCTTTTTTGAGGCACGAAATGGTAAGACAACACATGATTTCCTTTTATAGACAACAAAATGTTGCTGAAGAAAGAAAAAGAACGGGCTGATATGTCGTCTCTTTTTTCCGCCCATTATCCCTCCCTTTCATTCCAACCGCAATTGTCATTTTTCCATTTGTTTGCCGTGTCTTGTTCTGTCTGTATCTTTATCTGTATCTATGGCCTGACCGACCCGCACCTACATCTTATTTTACAATTCATAAGAGGTAAATCCGCAGATGAAATGATATTTTGTGCGTGCGCATCTCTCACGCATTCTTTGTGTCTAGTCTAAATCTTGTCTTTAGTATTTTTCTATTTTTAAAGAAATAAAAGCCTCATATCCACCAAAAACGGGTTATTCCATTGTACATATTCTAACGAGGAAAAAGTAATGAATAGACGATGATGGCGATGGCGATGGCGATGACGATGGCGATCTTCCCCTCTTCCTCATTAGGTTAACCTTGGCAAGTCTGCAATAAACATTTGTCCAACCGCGGTCTGTGTCGTCCTTATTACCCAATCGCCTGCCATTACTGTCTTGTACATCAAATACTTTGTTCTGGTGGGTGAATGGGTTCTTTTACTCCGGAATTTCTGTGCGTGTTGTCACAAATGGAAAGTAAGTGGGTCGTCGGTTTTCGGTTGCTCTGGAAAAGGAAAATGCGGATGTTGGCAAACGAATTAAAAAGCAACACTCAGATTTTCTGCTCACCTTCTATGACTTCTTTTATTCTTTCTACAGAGAGCCAGCCTGAACATCGTCTGCAAACAGTAATCAAATCAGAAATATAAATAGTCAATGTAATGATTACTGAGAATCAGATCACAATTTAACGTTGCTTATGGAGCTTTTTTTTTTTCTTACTGTGGCAGGTAGGTTGCCTGAATGAGCGGCGATAAAGTGAGAACTGTTTTGTGCTGACTGCCTACATTTTTCACTTTATCTTTTCATTTTTCATTTTCTTTATTATTCTTTCCTTCAACCATTCAATTTGGCTTGTATGTTCAATATTTGTTTATAATCCGCAAAAGGCCGTTGGATAAAGAAAAGACGTTTGTTGGATAGAGGAATATATATCTTGTAAATACAGCACAGAACAACCAGTCTCAAGCAGGCAGGATCAGAAGCCCTCTCTCCCTCCCCAGCCAAAGCACATACACGCTCCTCTCTCTTCTGCCGCCGACGAAGATAATAGAAGAGAAGATAATAGAAGAGAAGATAATAGAAGAGAAGATAATAGAAGAGAAGAGAATGTCCAACCCCTTCACAAAAGTACCAACACAAGCAGAACGGGATGCAGGCGCAAGGGTGATGGACTCTTGCGCAGTCAAGGCGGGGTTCAGCGGCGTAGCAGGCTACGGCATCGGCGCGGTCTTTGGACTGGTTCTCTCGGGAATAGAGTTTTCGTCACCAGTCGATACAAGCGCAACGACAAAACAGCAGATCAAGACAGTGTTCAGGGATATGGGCAACAAAAGTCTGTCGTCTGCAAAGAACTTTGCTATTATGGCGGCTATCTACTCGGGCTCCGAGTGCATGATCGAGAGCTACCGGGCACGCAACGATATCTACAACAGCGTGGCTGCCGGCTGCGTCACTGGCGGAACGCTTGCTATGCGTACGGGGCCGCGTGGGATGGCTGCCGGATGCGCGGGCTTTGCGGCCTTCTCTGCTGCCATTGACTGGTACATGCATAAAGACGATTAAATGCGATTACTTGTTTAATAAAACCTCTCTTTACATGCTTATCTCTCAGCAGTCAAGCGTATACTTGAAACACATGGCGTAAAACAGTTTTTGTTTGTTATGTGGACAATATCTGTGGATGTAATGGGCGCAAGCAACTGAAATCCACATGTATAGTTTATGCACCGTTGCTCGTCTTCTCTCGTCAAGACAATCTCCCATGACATGGAAATAAATAGAAAATGGCAAGCAAGAGCTATACTGTTTTTAAAATCTATTTTTACATATTTCCGGTTTTATACTCTTAAGAGGAAAAAAAAGGATTTGTCGATTCTTGTCCAAGCGATTTTCGCTCTTCCTCCCATTTTTACTAGAGAAAAGGCAGGGGAGGAGGGAACGGAACGGAGGGCATGATTGATGGGAGGGGGTGTGATTCCTAGTGTCTTGTTTGGAAGCTCCTTTACCTTGTTTTCAGCAACATAGTTTATTCGCTTAGCTTTTCTTTTTTCTCTCTCTACGTGTCTATTTATTGTTTTTCTGGTATTTACTTTTTTTTTTTTTTTTTTTAACACTTTTCAAGCAATTTACGTTTATAGCGTTTCGTTTTTTTCGTGCAGTCGAGTAGCACAGGTTCATTTAGAATGCAGGCGTCTACCAATCTAGGCCATACTGGGGTACGTACTATACTTTATGTGTACTCGAATGAATTTATTTTGGTTCACAACTTTTTTAAATGTGACAAGATGAGCTGTTTTGTTTGTTTGGTGCGCTTTTGATTGTACGAGGGTTGTTACTGCGTGTGTTGTTTATGTGTATATGCCTTCTTGTATATGTGGGGGGGGGTGTATTTTTGTTGCTTTTTCCTGTTTCTTAGTTTTCTTCTTTTCCTCCTTGGCTTATGATGCTGCTCTTTCTTCTGCAATGGTTTCTGGTTGGTTGGCCGGTCATGCTTTGTTGTTTCTTCTTGCTATCATTTATCTGCCTGTCCCCCTTTTTTGTTGCCGACTTTCATATGCTTCGTTGTCTCTTTGAATAGGAGAAAGGACCAACAACAATATAATAGCACGTTCCAGAAAAGAAAGTCCTTCTGCTCCCTCTTTTTTCTTTTAACTCGCTACACCATTCAGCAACAATGCCGCCGCTGCTGCTGCTAACAACGACCATCCTTTTTATGTGTGTAATGTGTTATAGGATCTGGACAGCGCTATCAGCAAGCTCCGTGACAAGCTGGATACCGAGAGAAACATCTTGGAAAAGACCAGACAGCTTGCATCGCAAGTAAGCAACCTCAATGCAAAAGAAGATGCGAAAGTGATGATTCTCAAGGCTGAGCAGCACGTAGCGTATCTTGAAAAAGAGTTCAACATTTTGACGCAAAAGAAGAACGACCGAGGGAGTATAAAGTCTGCCAACAGTCAGAATGAAAGTATCTTATCACCCGGTACGCCTGGGTCTGACAAGGGCACCGTGGGTTCATCCGGCCGGCCTCACTCGACATCCTTCTCGAGTCTCGAACTACGTATGGCCTCATCCAACTTGTCGGTTCAAAAGATTTCGCTCAAGGTGCACGAGATTGCGTATAAACTCGAGGTTGAGCGCAAGATCTATGAAAAGGCAAACCGGATCCGCATGCTCTACAGCAAGGCGTACCAGAGCGGTAGTAAGAACAAGATTAGCCAGATAACGGACTCTGACCGTATTCTGCACGAAACCAACGACCGTATCCGTCTGCTCGAGTACTCGCTCAAATCCTACCAACCCCTATGCGTCGACTACGTTGACGAAGACGACGAGGAAACGCTTAATGAGCGCAAGGACGCGAATGCCATGTTCCAACCAGCCGTCAGACGCCCGATTAGCGGCAAGCTGCAATTGCGTATCCACCGCGCCAAGCATCTGCGCAGACCGCCCATCCATACAAAGATGTTCCGTAGTCCCCAACAGTTTGTGGTTGTCAAGATCGATGGCAAAGTGTGTGGAACCACGCCAATTGTCAGGGACTCTGTTTTCAACTACTACTTTGAGATCGAGGTCAAGAAGGCGTCGGAGGTGGAGCTGTCCGTTTTCGAACGCAGTGACAAGGACTATCTTGTCGGGTTGATGTGGATCCGTCTTTCTGAGATCTACGAGGACATTAGGAAGAAGGAAATCGTTGCAGAGTCCTCGAGCGGTTGGACCACAGCCGAGCAGATGGCTAAAGCCGGCGGGGGATTGGGGCCAGCAACAGCCACTCCGTCTGGAAACGCCCTTTACCAGCCAGGCCAACCACAGCAGCATCCTTCGTCTCCAAGACCAAGCGACGCGAGTCCCGGAGTGTTCGGCGAGTGGGATGTTGAGTCGCAGGGACAGATCGAGCTCTGGATGAACTTTATCAAAGAAACGCCCAAGCGTCGCGTCCAGTCGCGTCTCGGACGCAAGGCTGCCGTGCGTAAGCGCAGGGGTCCGTGCACCGAGATGTGCGGCCACCACTTTTACCCGCTCCACACATACTCGATCATGAAGTGCGCCATCTGCGGAGACCACATTGTCAACGAAGTGGGACAGCAATGCGACGACTGCCGACTCTTTGTGCACCAGGCATGCGTGGGCCGTGTGGTTGGGCATTGCCACTTTAGCGAGACAACAGAGGACACGGTGGAGCTGGGCCACCGGATTCCGCATCGTTGGGAACAAACAACCAAGATGGGAGCAAACTGGTGCATGCACTGTGGTAACATGCTGCCCATTGGAAGAAGATCGGTCAAATGCACATCGTGTTCCGGCACCTGCCACATTGGGTGCCAGCAGTATGTTCCCAATTTCTGCGGACTCGATATGATGAAGGCGAGTGCGATGATGTTGGAGATCAAGCGCGCGAAGGGTGGGGCTGTGCCTAAACCCAAACTCCTGACTAAGCGTGACACTGTTGCGAAGAAGCCCACGGCGCCAAGTACTGTGTCTGCACCGTCTGCTGATGCTCAGGTAGCGAGTATCCAGAGCAAGCTGGAGAAACTGAGCATCCCCTCGGATAGCTCTCCCGGACGCTACCAACCGCCATCCCAACCAACTTCCGCTCCCTACAATCCGTACTCGGCGGGCGCTGGACCCTCGGCATCTCCTATCCCGTCGCATATTGCCGCTCAAGCTGTGCCGCCTAACCACCAACGAGCAAACTCGAATGAGTTTGTGCCTATCAAGTCAACACCTGTATCGCCTGTGGGCCAGCAACACATGATGAATCAGCAGCAGCAACAGAGACCGCAGGGTATGGGCCAGCCGGCTGATCACCGTCTTAGTCAGATTGGTGGCGGGTATCCGCCAAACACGATGGTCCAGGCCCCTAGTTACTACCAGCAGCAGATCCAGCAGGCAAAAGTGCAGTACTCGCCGCAAATGGCTCAGCCGCAACAGCCGTACAATCCTTATGTACAGCAGCAGCAGCCACAGCCACAGCCACAGCAGTTCCAGCCTGGACAGCCACAGCAGCCGCAGCAGCCGTACAACCCGTACGCACAACAACAACATCAACAACAACATCAACAACAACAACAACAACAACAACAGCTTCAACAGCAGCAGCAACAGCCACAAGGGTATCTAGCCCAGCAACGCATTGAAAGCATGGCTCATTACCAGCAGCAGCAGCAATATGGCAGACAGTCGGCGTATGGAGCGGTTGGCGTTCCAATGCAGCAACCACAAGGGCAATATCCCCCTCAGTCGCCACAGGGGGCGAATGTCATGGTAGGCCAGCAGAGGCCTCCCCAGCAACAGCAGATGCAGATGCAGATGCAGGTACAGCAGCGGCCACCACCACAGTCCAATGCGCCCAACATGAATCCAAGCCTAAAGCAGCAGATCTTCCAGACGATGCAGCAGCCACCACAACAGCAGCAGCCTATGAAGGGGCAGGTAGTGCGCAAGGTGGGTGCGGACGACTTCAAGTTTGTCAAGGTGCTGGGCAAGGGCAACTTTGGCAAAGTCATGCTGTCGGAGGAAAAGAGCAGCAACAAACTGTATGCGATCAAGGTGCTGAAGAAGGAGTTCATTGTGGAGAACGACGAGTTTGAGAGCACGCGATCGGAGAAGCGCGTTCTGTTGATAGCAAACAAGGAGCAGCATCCATTCCTGATCGGATTGCACTCGTGCTTCCAGTCGCCCAACCACATCTTCTTCGTGATGGAGTATATCTCCGGCGGAGATCTGATGATGCACGTGCAGAAGCTTGGATCGTTTGGCGAGCGGCGCGCAAAGTTCTTTGCGTGCGAAGTTCTCCTTGGCCTGGCGTACTTCCACAAGGCCGGGATTATCTACCGTGATCTGAAGCTGGACAACATTATGCTGGACAACGAGGGCCACGTCAAGATTGCCGATTACGGGTTGTGCAAGGAGAACATGGGATACGGGCAGACAACCATAACCTTCTGCGGCACGCCCGAGTTCATGGCGCCCGAGATTGTGCTCGAGCAGCGGTACGGCCGCGCAGTCGACTGGTGGGCGTTTGGCGTGCTGATCTACGAGATGATTCTGGGCACGTCGCCCTTCCATGGCGAAGACGAGAACGAGATCTTCGACTCGATTCTGGAGGACGAGATCCTGTACCCGGTGCGCATGTCGCGCGATTCGGTGTTTGTCTGCCAGGCGCTTCTGGAGCGCGATCCGTCCAAGCGGCTGGGAGCCGGACCCAATGACGCGGAGGATATCATGAAGCACTCGTTCTTTGCTGGCATCAATTGGGACGATGTGCTGAACAAGCGTATTCCGCCCCCCTATGTGCCCGAGATCCGTGGTCGCTACGACGTCTCCAACTTTGATCCGGAGTTCACGAATGAGCGTCCTGGCCTCACGCCCACCAACACCATTGTTGATAAGCACGACCAGAAGGAGTTTGCTGACTTTGATTACGTGTCGCCGTGGGCTGGTGTTGCTGAGAAGTGGACCCGCTAAGCACCCGCACCTCCTTATCTTTATCTTTTGCTATAACCGCGGGGGATGAATCTTAAAAGGAGAGGTTGCCTCTCTTCCCCTTTTCGGTCTTTTTTTGTCTTGCACACTAATCTTTCCCTTTTTTTATTTTCTACTTTCGCTATTTCCAACCAATATTCAATCATGATCTTAATCAACATCCAGCGTGTGTTCCTCTCGCTTCCTTCATTGCGCAAGCCACGACTCGGGGATCTTGTCCATCCACGACCGCAGGCCAGCGCGCTCGACAACATCCACAGGCATGCAGTAGACGGGATCCACGGCACCAAGCGGATACTCGTCGAAGCCAGCAAGCGAGAGTCCGCACACGCCAAAGCAAGTGTGATACACGTCAGCCACGTCGCCGGGCCGGTCGGCGATACCGCCGGAATCGGCGTCCTGGGCCGACAGAATGAACTCGCACAGACGCTTGCGATCGACCCAGTGTGTGCGCTGCAGGATCTGGAGCGACGATAGGACCCACCACGAGTAGCACACATCCTCCAGCTTCTGCGGCCTCCCGTTGAGCCCGCCCGACCGAACCTGCCGCTCGGCAAGCCAGGACGACAGTCGGTCGCGGTCAACCGCGTCCAGTCGTCCGGCGATAGCCAGCGCCGCCAGACAGGTGTACACCTGAGCCGAGTGCGACTCCCCGCCCGGCTGGCTGCCAAACGCGCCATCGTAGTTCATCGATCTGCAAACGTAGCCAACAACACCGGTGACGCTCATCCTGTCGGTGGCCCCGAAGAACGAGAGTATTGCAACCGAAATGAATGCGAAGCGAGTGTCCTTTTCGCCCCAGACATCACCGCTGACTTCGCCGTTCTCGTCCTGCAATCCGCACACAAACGAAACCACCTTGCTGGCATCCACCTGGTCCAGCGCATCGCACATCGCTAGTATCTGAACCGCGCTCATCGTGTACAGGAGATGCGAATCGTGCCCCACGTGGCCGCCAAACCCGCCGTCGTCGTTTTGGCACCGCTTCACGTACCCGATCACTTCGTCCCTGTCGAGTGCGTCCGGCCGCCCTAGAACGTGTAGTGCCACTAGTCCCCAGTATATCCCGCTTATCCGCAGATGCTCCGTCATCCAGTACTCGATCTCATCGTGCCTCTTGTCAAGGCTCTTGATGTATTTGACGTGCTTGTCAACGTGCAGGCCCCCAAACACGCCGTCTTGCTGTTGGTTGTCAGCGGTAGCCATGTTTCAGATAATAATAATAAAAATATAACTGAGAGAAGAAATCAAAAATAACCCGCTAGTAGGATAAAGAAGGGAGCAAAGAAACAAACGAGTAAACATGTTTAGAAATGATCATCAGCAAGTTGTGGGGCAGTCTGGCTGATTCTGTCTTTATTGTTGTTCTTATTGCCTTCAGAATCAAATAATAAGAAGAAAAAGGGTATACACAACGACTAGGTAGAATTAACTAGTCTGAACAAACACCAAGACGTCAGAGTGTTCCCGTGGTACATGAACCAATAGTCATGGAGAATTCATGGAGCTGTTGTAGCTTATATATCCACATGTAGGCATTCATCGGCGGTGCATTGCTAGCATCGGCATTGGATCAACAGTAAATACTCGCAAGACCTACTTTATGTGCCAAGTTTATTGTAATATACTTGGATACTTGGGGTTCTCAAGTATATGCTCTGTTCTCTTGAACCTCATGCATTTCTTCTAAATAAGAAAAAGTCCACCAGCAAACTCACAAATAGGTTTTCTAGTCCAGATTAGACGGGATTCGAATCTAATTGTCAATAATACCTGGTGTTTTCGCCCGAGGTACCCGCACCAATCCAATTGCTAAGCAAAGCATTTTTAGCTTCTATTCTTTTAGCTTTTCGAGAACTTGGATCTCTGTCATCAGCCTGTCTTTCCCGCTCTCTAGCTGCTCCCAGGCCATTACCAGAGTCGCCTGTTGTCCCTGTTCCCCGCCAGGTATGTACGTTTGATTCTCCTAAACTCATTTTATCATCACGTCTTGATGTGCCCTGATATTTCTTCTCTTTTTGTTCTAAATCTCTAACCGATGACTCTCTCCTTTGATGACTATCTTGCCGCGCTCTGTCACTGCTACTTGTCTGTGGTGGGCACCTACTTCCTGTGGTCTTGCCTTTTCCTTTGCCTTGATCTTTTTCCATTACCAATTTAAAACCTTAATCAACAGGGGCAATGTGTGCTTAATATAGCAATTGTACTAACTGATTGCGGCTGTGCAATATAAAAGGTAGTCTCTTGTGTGAAGAAAATAATGTTGATGTTGATGTTGATGATGGAAAAAAAAAAGATATTTCAGCCTCTGTTCGCACAGTGGATGAATCCTTTATATATGCCCATTAAATTATATTCTTCAATCCATTTTTACACTAGAAATATGCATTCAGACACAAGTAGAAAAGCTAATATCCACTTTCATTCCTTACTTTTTTCCACTCTAGTGTTTTCATAATTTTTAAAAAGCGAACATCAGAAAAATAAAAACCCGCAGTTATTTTCTGCTCATGGCTTCCAAAATTTGATGGTTGGGGTTCAGGGTTCTATTAACGGGTACTTGAATATAAATAGGCAACTGTTTTGTCGTTTTTTTATAAAGTCACTTTTTTCGCTATCTTTCTTTCTATTTCCGTGTGCGGCACAGTGTGCAAACATAACAGGTGTGTACCTTCTTTTTTCATGTCTGTGTGTATATCAGTTTTTTATTCACGAATTTCCTGTAGAAAAGCAGCTTGATTGGGGAGGATTCAACTCTCGGGTGATTTAAACGCTGCTTTCCAACACAAAATATTGCCTGCGCAAAAAGTACTCCAAACAATTTCTGCTAATTCAATTTCTAAAAACCCTAATTCTAATTTTGGAAACTTCGGATGCTGCGGTATACCGATAAACAACATCCGTCTTGAGTAAAACTAACATCTGATTCTATTCAAGCTATCTGCAACACAATGTTTAAGTGCTAGTTATTTTTTAGCATATGCTGACATACATTGGCAGTTACTGTATTAACATTTTTTATGAAAAGACAGCTTGTGGAATTTGGAAAAAAAAAAGTTTAACCCACATGCCACCATTTATTAGCAGCCTAAGCAAGACAAGCCAAGATTATGAAAACCTCGCCTTCTTTTTTGTTCCTTACGTTGATTATGATATGCATTTGCTTGGGCCTTCCTTTCTATCCGTGTTTGTGCATAGACATCAGCTTTTGCTCTGGCATCAAGTGTTTCTTTTGCTCGAAGCTTTGCTGACTCTTCTGCATGGTTAAGTGTATGTCTCACTGCTTTTCTGGATAACTCTTCAGTATTCATCGTGGTACCATTTATAAGCGTTTTTATCCATGATGTTACCTTTTGCCTTCCTATTTTTAAAAGATACTGGTTGTTTAACCAGCTGGTCAAATGGGTTTCCTGTGGTTCAGGGTCTTCCTGAGCTGGCATATGTCTATCTCCAGCTATTTGTGGTGCTTTTCCCTTTTTTCATTGCTGGTTAATAATTATAACTGAGTTGGGCAATGTGCTGTTTATATGTTAATTATGAATACCGATCACAGAATTAAAACATTATCTTTTTGGCAAAAAGTAATAATAAAGAAATAAAGGAAAAAAGAAAGTGGAATACAATTAGGTCACAATTGGGAGTTTTTACATATATTGGCTTTTTATAATTCCTCCTTTATTGTGCTAGGTTCAGAGATGTCCATACGTGGATATTTGAAATAAAAAAGTCAACATTCACTTGCTTTTCCACCCCCTCCCCCAAATAAAATTGCTAAGCTTGAACGGTTGGGCTAAGCGTTCTAGAATTGGGCATTGAATTATAATATAAATGGCAGTCTCTTTATATCTATCCATATAATAGAAATAATAAAGTCACATCTTTTTGTCACTTGTTGCGCAGCATCCATGTGCAGCATGTATCCCCATTTTCAAAATTGAAATCTTGTTTTATTTCTTCCCAGATTTCGTCATGTTGAAGCGGAAGCCTAAAGAAAAAAGATTTAGAAGGCAGGAAGCTAAAATACAGTCGAACTTCTCTGAAAGCATCGTCTCTTAGTGCAAATTTCTATAACAACTCAATTCTTCTGTCCCAATGTTGAACACACAAAAGTCTCTCTAACCCTCTTGTTTAATAAAGCATAGGATTATCATCTAGTCCGCCCACGCTTAAAGCTTCGTCTGCAAAAGCATAGTTTATTGCTGGCCAATCATTTTTCACATGGAACCCATGCTATTTAGGTGGAAACGCTGACCTTGCTTGTGCCAAAGAAAAACATTTTGCCACCATTATTATCATTTTTATCAACAGTAAATAATAAAAAACCTATCTTTCCTTATGCCTCCAACTGTGATAATTTAAACTGTTTTAATGGGTATAAATTGGTTACTTTAGTACTTATAATGCTGAATGTTATAGTATAGCAATTGAATGTTAATATTAGATAAAAACATTAATATTTCCAAATGCTCATAGTTGTTTTAAAAATATTTTAATAGATTTTATATAGCTAAAAATAATAGATAAGGAAAATATGTTTCCATGTGGAATATTAATTTTTTTGTACCACTCGGTTATCTTTGTCTGGCATTGTTGTTGAGCCATTCCATGGTAACAAAACACACGACATGCATTTATATTCTTAATTATATGTTGTGTATTTACATTTATTTGGGGTGTACCAATTGTTATCACTTTAATCGTCTCATAAATATAATTTATGCTGTAGCACACAGGCTCATTAGACTCATCTGACTGTGTCTAATTTATCAACGATGCAAGAAACTGCTTTTCTATCCGTGTTCCATGAACAAAATCTTCTTTGACACACTCGGGTAAATCAGTGGCAGCCATGTTTCACAATATACAAACAGTTAACCAAGTAAAATAATATACTAAATTTATTTGCCTATGTGGGCACAGTAAACGATTTAATAAAAATATTAGAATGAAACCCAATTAAAGTATTTTGGGGTGTTTACACCCATCAATCTCATCACTATATGAATTAAATGATGGCAAATAAATTGAATAAGCATATTTACATGTAACTTTTTAAAGGCAATACATTGTATAACAGAGAGAAAATAAAATAAGAAAATTCCAATGAATAATTCCAATGACTATTGTGCCTGTAATGGGTAGACAGCTGAGAAATGGAGATCATGGCTGGAGGTTGGCAGGTCTGGGTTAAAAGTTCAATATGAGAATACTAGTGATGCCCGGTAAGCGTTGTTGTCTGGATTAAATACAAAACAGCTGGATGCTACGTTTGTCCAGCATAAAAAACAACTTGCTGATTTTGTCTGATGCTTGTGTAAAAACCGTGGACAATTCGTTGTAGAATTATGAGTTTCCAGCAAGTAAACAGAGCATTGCCAATGATATATTTGCCTTCAAGGGTTGTCTCTGCATAGGTGCAATATATTTTCCAAACCACCAGCCCATGAAAGGCTGATACATTGGGAATATCCTTGAGCCAATCTGTAAAACCCTACATGATTCTTTCAGGCATAGCCTGGAAAACGTGGCTAAGTGAGTTAAAAGGTATTATACTGTTTATAAAATGTTTGAATAGCTACTAGAAACGGTATATATGGGGCATTCGAGGAACCAGTGTGTTAGTGTCTCCTTCTGTCTGCAACAGACAGAACAGCGGTTGTCCATGTCTGGAACCATATAAGATAGCTGTAAGTTGGTGAAAACACACCCCTGCTGTATCTGTCATAGCAACAATACATGCTTATGCTCCATCGGTGTGCAATGCAGTTTCTCCCATCTTTGCGCTGCTGGTTGAGGTATCCACAATGTGTGGTAAGCGTTTGTGGCTGTTGACTTTTGTTGATTGCCAGCTTGAAAAGTGCAAACGTTTCCTGTGCTGCATTCTTCCAAAGGCTTACCCGTTACCTCTAGATAACCCCACAGATTGTGTCTGTTTTCTTTTAATGCCAGGCATCGAAGGGCTATTTTTGCCTCAAGTATCAGTATGAAGCGCCCTTTATGCTCACTGTGTTTAGTAATGCAAAGTCGTTGATTGTTTGCCGGAATTCTGTGTTTACAATATTTTGGGGACCCACTCATAGAGGTTGCATAGATTACAAATGTTAAGCTCTGCCATTTCTCACTGCGCTGTTAGTGTTGATTCAACTTTCATTAACATTAACCTGTAACTTTTGTACATGCCTTATATTCTTTAACTTGGACAGGCTGCCGGTGCCGTTCATTACGATTCTCTCATAATTGAATTCCTTCGTTCTACTTTTGTACCCCTGTTTTACTCTTAAGAAGCAAAATCCAATAAAATAAACCCATTTATCGCTATTACTTTTCTATGGCAAAATCATACATTCGTAAACGTATCAATATGATCTGACATTACCATGTGAAATAACAAATGCATTATGCCGAAATTATGCTTTCGTCTGCATTAACCTATGCAACATACTTTTATCCAATGTTTCATCTACAACATTTAATGAAAACCACTTATTAATATATTTTATCTTGTATCAACATTTAATGTTTGTAAACCTGGATGAAGACTCCATAGAATTATGCCTATTTACAACCTATGCGATTTTCCTATAAAAACAGCATATTGTCTTTAGTTTTAGTCCTAGGTTTTCTTTAGTACTAGTAACATTTCTTAACAATAAAAACACATTAAAAGTAATACTTAAATAGCAGATATCGACATCACACTTTTTTATTTTTATTTATTATTATTTTTATTCTGAATCATGGCTAGTGACGTTGACATACAGGTGCTAGGCAGTACCTTTGAATTATATTGTAGGGTTGAGATTTTTTTGGAGCACATATTAATACACATTGCTTACGATTCCAGTCATGCTTCTCGCTAAAAAAGCGCAAATGAAGATGAAGAATGGCTGATGACTATTGCGATTCACATGGTTGAATTGTTATGCCGCAGTCTTTAACGATTCTGCGACGGAATACACCCCCCCTATATGGGATAAGGACGATGTCAAACTCTTTCAGGTGAGTGCTTGTATATTGTTTATTATATTATGTTAAAATGCGCTATTGATATTGTTCTATTTGTACTAATATTATTTTGGCTCTGTTTTTTCTGTTCCTTTGTATGTAAACGATAATTGCCTCTGCCTTCTGCGCTCCAACCATGCCAAATCTGGTATTATTCCTTAATGGCACTATGCTATTAATGCATACGACGTGCGCCTGCCTGCACAACTTTATAAACAACAGGAGTTTGACTGTAGTGGACAATATGTAAACTCCTTGATTTGATTATGTAATAATTGGATAGGCAGTGGTTGGGAAAGAGAGTTTCGATTTTCATTTCATATTTTCACTTTGCGTTGAACTTTGACGTTCCCACATCCACCTCTATTATTTTATTGGATTAGAGCTTAGTGTGCCGGTTCTACTGTGTTCACATGGGAAACCTTTGGCACTTGCATAAAAACATATGAGAAAAATAAAACCCACAGGAGATTGATTGATTTATAAATGAAATAGAAAAGAAGCACAGCAGAACGTTTCCTCCTCTCTTATCTCTTCCACTCTTTGCTTTTTTTTTTACTTCTGTTGCTATCCAAAAGTTTGGTTTATTCCATTAGTCGTCAGTAAACGAACCCATTACCCCCTCTTCTACTTTTTTTTTTACATATAGACAGTTATTCCTAGTAAGATACTCAAGCGATGCGTGCGATTGTGGTGAAGAACTGGCTCAAGGATCCCAGCGACATGGAGATTAAGGACATTCCCGTGCCCACGCCCAAGGAAAACGAGCTCCTCGTGCGGGTAGACTCGGTGGGGGCCAACTTCTTTGACATCCTAATGGTGCAGGGGAAGTACCAGATAAAGCCGCCGTTCCCATTCACGCCGGGCGCCGAGTTCGCAGGCACGGTGGTGCGCAGGTCGCAGACAGACCAGCGGTTCAAGGTAGGCGACCGGGTGTTCGGGTCGAGTGCAACGGGCGCGTACGCGGAGTACATAGCGGTACCGGCCACGCACTGTCTCCAGATCCCGGCGACGCTTGGGTTTGAGCAGGCGGCGGGCATGTACATCACCTACCCGACCAGCTACGCGGGACTCGTGCAGCGCGGCCGGGTGCGGCGCGGAGAATGGGTGCTTGTGCATGCGGCGGCCGGCGGCGTGGGGATTGCGGCGGTGCAGATTGCTAAGGCGCTGGGTGCCCGGGTGATTGCGGCCGTGGGATCCGAGGGCAAGTTCGATATCTGCACGGAGCAGGGCGCGGACCACTGCATCAACTACAGGGATCCCGCCTGGACCGACACTGTGCTGGAGCTGACCGGCGGAAAGGGCGTCGATGTGGTCTACGACCCCGTGGGTCTGATCGAGCGCTCAATGAAGTGCATCGCCTGGAACGGCCGCCTTGTCGTCGTCGGCTTTGCTGCTGGCAGAATCGAGAAGATTGCAGCCAATAGGATCCTGTTGAAGAACGTCGAGGTCACGGGGCTCAACTGGGGCGCGCATGTGATTAACGAGCCGGAGCGGATTCCTGAGGTTTGGGCCGCGCTGTTCAAGCTGATCGAGGAGGGCAAGATCAGGCTTGTGATCTACGAGCCCGTCTTCTACGGCCTCGGAAAGGTCAAGGATGCGCTCAGGGCGATTGCCAACAGAGAAACCTACGGCAAGGTCATTGTCAAGCCCGCCGATCCGGTCTCAAAGCTCTAAGGAAACCGCATGTCTCCTCCACACTATTAGCGCCAAGCGGGTTATTTACTTTATCCAGATATTCCCTACATTTATTAAATCTATCATGTACCGTTAAGAAACATAGCTTTCTAAAAGTGATTTCTCAGTTGACAGAAAAATATAGTCCTCTTTTTATTACTATTTACTTTATAAAGCTTTCCAGGGCTGTTGGCTCTACATATCGCTGGCAATGATAGCACCGGCGACTGCAGCAGTTGCACCAGCAGCAGCCACAGTTCCGCCATTGCCACCGTTGCCACCGTTGCCACTTGCTCCGTGCGCTCCGCCAGCTCCAGGATTGTTGGTGGCATTATTCCTGTTGATTGGTCTGTAGGGCGACCCAAAGATGTCCTCGTCAGAGTCGCTGTCGTTGGCACCGGCCACCGAGCGACGCCGGCTCTGCTGCTGCTGCTGCTGGTCAGAGGGAACCGTCTGCTCAGACCGGTCGGGCCCCAAGGTGCCAGGGGACAGATCGTCGTAACTGGGCGGTGGCGGAACCATGGCAACAGGCTGGACGGGCAGATGGTAGCGCAGTCCCAGATCAAGAATAACGTTGCGCAGAACAAGCGCAAACTCACGCTTGGTTCCGAAATGGTAGCCGCCGTCCTGCCAGTTGTTCTTGTAATTGATGCCAATGCTGACCTGGATCCGGTTGCAGTTCTCGAGCAAGTCGATGCTGAAGTTGACGGGCCCCACGAGCTCGCGCGGATTCTCGTCGCAGTACTGGTTCATGCGCTCGCGAAGCGCATGCAGCTTGTCGGTGGGCGTGTCAAAGGCAAAGGCCACGACGATGCTCTCGCTCTGCGGGTCCGACCGACGCAGGTTCTGGATCTTCATGGTGGCCAGCTGGCTGTTGGCGTAAACAGTGTACGTGCCGTCTGTTTTGAAGAACACGGTGCTGAGGAGCCGGATCTGGCTGACCGTCAGGCTTTCGGTAGCCACAACCACGGTGTCGCCGACATCGTACGCGTGGACCTGGAACAAGAACACCACGCACTCGAAGGTGGTCTTGAATGTGTTGCCAAACACAAAGCTCCATCCAACAAACAGCGTGCCCATGGTTGCCAGACTCTTCAGCGCATCGAGGCCAAACACAAGCAGCGCGATGACCACGATTATCACCAATGCGATGGCAGTCAGGAACATGTCGAGCTTGCCAACCACCTGGCCCATATCGCTTAGCGCGTTAAGCAGGGCACGCCGCTCCTTGTACACCAGGAGAACGCGGTCGCGCATCTCGCGCTTGCTGATATCGCCGTTATTGTCCTTGTCAAAGAACTCGAACGCCTTGATCGCCTCCTCCTCCTTGTCAAAGTACGGCAAAAAGTCATCCACCACCAGGTAGTCGCGGTCGCTGTGCAGTGCGCTGAACAGCTTGCGCGCCAGTCGTCCGGCGTACTGGTTGGAGTTCATATCGATGCCGCCGTCCAGCGCACGGTCCTTGATGTTCCAGATCCGATTGGCAATCCCACGCGACGCCGATCGCTTGTGCTTATTTCCCGCGGTGCCGCCCGAGAAGGTGCTGCGGCGGCCCCAGAAGCTGGTGCTCGACGACTGGCGCTTCTTTAGTGGCGGCGGAATGTCTGAGGTGGAAACACCACTGCCGTCCGCGTACCCACCCGCGCTACCTCCAAGCAGCTCCCTCTGGCTTGCTGCAAACTCGGCGTCATTGGTAAACGTGACATTGTTGCTGCCACTTCCTCCCACGTAGTGCGATGCAGCATTGTTGTGGTCTGCTGCTTCCTGGTGATGCAACTCGCGCGCCCTGTTCAGGTGGTCAAGCACCCAGCTGGCGTACTCCTGCTGCTCCAGACGCTCCTTGTACGCCGACCTGTGGAACCGCGTGGCAATGACCTTGAGAAGGAGCTTTTCGCCGCCGATGATCAGACAGCCGAACAGGATCAGCACGTTGATCTGGAACAGCACCTGGTCCCAGGACGACGAGCTGTTCTCGACCTTGCCGATGAATCGGTACGAGGCGCTGGGGAACATGATGACGAAGCAGACAAGCGATACGGCCGACATCACGATCATTTTGACGTACGCCTTGATGGCAACAAAGAACTGCAGCCGATCCTTGGTCTTTTCAATGACCCGCTTGCCGCGGAACATGCGGACCACGCGGAGCACGGCGTCGGGGACCATGTCAACCAGGTGGTAGATGAAGGTACCGGTGACCCAGATCGCAGTCATCAGTGCAAACGACCGTGCCACGCACTGCAGATTGTAGTCGCCGTGTCGTGAAGCGTCGTTTCGGTCAATCGTGTCGCGGAACGGCAGGTCCCTGTGCGAAGCCATCACGGCCACCGTGGGGATTATCAGAATAATACCGCCGCCCACCATGATACACAGCGCACGCACCAGCGGATGCATCCGCCAGAACCCAGTCACCTTGCGCGCTCCTTCGTCCTCCTCGTCCTCTTCGTTCTCCGATGCCTCGTCCCAGTTGAAGTCGTCCTGCAGCTTCTCCGGGATCTCCGCCGATGGCTTCATCAGCTCCGCTGTGCTGTACGCATGCGGTTTTGGCTCTATGGATGCGGGGCTGGTGTTCCCTGCATGGTTGCTATCGCCACCATTGTTTGGCATTTCGATGATTGCTGCCCCGCCCTGCGCATTGTTGTCGTGGCTCTGGCTCTGGCTCTGGCTCTGCCCTGTGAACTTTATGATTGGCATTTTTATCGTCTTCTTATTCACTCGCCCACACAAAAAGTCAGGTTCCAGATGTTTCTTTTTGTATCCTTCTCAAATGTTCATAGATAAAGGGTGGGGATAATAGATGTCAAGATAGATAAATAGGGAAGAGGTGCCAACCAAGTTGTATACAATGAAAGGAGAGTGATGAAAATGTGATAGGGATGTTGCGCGGGGGGAAGAGTGTGGATGTTTGGTTGATGGCTGAAGGAAAAAAGTAACACAAGAAAAAGGAAGCCTCAAAGTTGTGCAAATGAACCAGCAATACACTCCTTTTTTTGTTTCTCAAACTATTATTGCATACAGAACAGCAAAAGATATAGTTTAACTTCTCAGCAAGAGAAAAAGAGAATAGAGATACCAAGGTCGTAAATAAAGACTAGAAATGCTGGATGTCAGCAAACTAAACAGAAAAGAAAAAAAGAAACAAAAAAGGATTTGTCTCAACTGAGGAGAAAGAAAAAAGAGAGTTTAAATACAATTGGACATCCTGAGAGGAAGAAGAAAATTTACTCCTTCATTTGGCCAATCTTGGGATTGGGGAAAAAGGAAACAAAAACCAACAAAAACGTCACATTTGGCTTGTAAATCCTTTTCTTTCCTCTCTCACCGGGATATGTGCATCCTAAATGGGGCAAGAAGTGGTATGCAAAGTATGTATTTGTGTTGTTGTTTGTTATTGTTTTATTTCTCTTCTTAACAAATGAACAAAAAAGACAAGCTCATCATTCATTCCTCGGCTCCCTTTTCTTTTTTTGCTAGCATTTTCATGCAACATCCAGCATTGAAAAAACAACTGTATGCCTGTTGTTCCAATTGAAATGCCGTTCATCGTCCTCCATCATGCGAACCAGTCAAACTGAATGCACTTGCAGCTCCTAAAGATCGCAACATGCATAAGAACCCGCTTTCTCTGTGAAAATTAACGGTTTTTGGCTGATTGGACCGTCTCTCTGCCTGTGGCATATGTTCCCTAGATTTTCTATTTATTTTCATTGCTGGAAGTGTTTTAGAGCAAAAAGAAAGATAGAATGTTGGCAAGCCAAAACATCGATTGGGATTTCCAGAAAAAATTGCGCGCAATTTTTATACCATTTGTTTTGTGGAGGAGACGAAATAACGAAAACGCAAGCTTTATGTTCCTGTTCAGTTATGTCATGTTCGTTTGTGCTTGATGACCAAGAGCAATTACGTCATTGGATTTTTTTTACAATTTATGCTGCTTGTGAGCATTGGAGGTGGGAGGAGAAAAGCGATGATATCCCACTGATATGAAGCGAATAATAACTAGTGTCTTTTCTACACACATGCAAAAGTGTGTCCTTGTCCTTCCTTTTTTCCCAGGGCTCCCACTAAACACCCTTTCTTTCAATTGTTCGGATAACCGTAAAGAAAAAGAAAGGCGCGGTGAGATATAGTGGCGGTGGCTGCAGAAAGTGAAAAAGAAACATGATAATACTTTATTTCATTTGCGATAACCCGGATCTTGCAATAATGCCTCCCAATGATAAGTTACAAGTGAGTATATGCGTTCAGACGCCGTTCTTTATTTAAGCTGTTTACAGGGCAGCACAGACTACTAACAAATAAAAGCGGGGAAACTATGAGAGAAGTAAATGTGAGAAGGATAAAAGGATAAGATTAGAATGTTTTTGTGCTTTTGGAATTGTCTGAGGTTTTCGTTTGTAAATAAAAGAAGGGATCCGTGGTATGGCTGGGTTAGAATATAAAACGAGAGAATTGTGTGAATCCATTAAGGACCCACACAAGGAGTTTTCTCGCTATTATTAAAAGCGAGGTGCAAGAATAGATAGATGTCAAATAAAAAATATAGATTCAACTCTGGTGTTTAGTTTAATAAACGCAAGCTAAAGTAATATGCAACACATGCTGGTGCATGAATATATAGAAAACAACACCACAAGATATTAGCACTTTAATAGAATACAAGCTTGTCTTTCCATAGTCTGCTGGTTCCGCTATCACCTTTATGTTTTACACAAAGCAGTAGCCAAAGACAAGAACACCGTAGCATTCGGCAGAAAGACAGAAAGAGAAACGGGGGAAAAGGGGAGAGGGAAAAAGCATAGCCAGAAAATAAGGGGAAACTAGCCGCAGTTCTTGCTGGATTTCTTTTTTATTTCTCCTTTTAAATTTATTTTATTCCTCTTTATTATATTTCACTTTCAAAGACTCGCAAATTTATCCAAACCTCGATTCTTGCATTTATAAATTTCCAGCATCACTTCTTTTTTATTTCTACTGTATTATCTGCACACATGGGATACCCAAGTGAGAAGGAAGCGCAACCGCTGAGGAGAACTCAGCAACGGCGCCCAGACGTGTTTGGCAAAGGTCGGTCGGCTGGGAGACTGTTGCTTGCGGTTCCAGCGGCAGGCATCATGCTCCTTTGCATGGGCGCCTACATGCGTCGCCACAGCTGCCGTATGGGCAACCACGAGGCTGGCGCAGATGCTAGGGCGCCCGACGCAAGTGATGGAGCGGAGCATCTAGTATCGAACGGAACACACTGGTTCCGGCCAACGCTGGTGGTTGTGTCGCTGGACGGGTTCCGTGCAGACTATCTGGACCGCGGAGTCACGCCAGAGCTGTTGCAGCTGGGCAAGCGCGGACTTCGGGCAGACTACATGCTGCCGTCGTTTCCGTCATCGACCTTTCCCAATCACTACACGATAGTCACCGGGTTGTATCCGGGCTCACACGGGATCGTAAGCAACGAGTTCTACGATACGCGTCTGAATGACACGTTTATGTACAAGGATCCCAAGTGCAACGCTGACGCGCGGTGGTGGGATAAGGCCGAACCTATCTGGGTGACAGCCGAGAAGCAGGGTGTCAAGGCTGGTATCAACATGTGGCCTGGGTCAACATCGGTTATCCAAGGTCAGAAGCCAACTTATTTAGAGCCCTATGCCAACAACGTA
Source organism: Coemansia sp. RSA 1200 (assembly GCA_027578915.1). Lineage (NCBI taxonomy): Eukaryota > Fungi > Kickxellomycota > Kickxellomycetes > Kickxellales > Kickxellaceae > Coemansia > Coemansia sp. RSA 1200. Next base: position 11,525 of record JANBTT010000084.1, on the reverse strand, counting down.
CCGCCATCCGCAAAGGTCGATAAGCTGTTGGGATGGCTGGACTTACCTCTAGAGAGGCGGCCATCGCTTCTGGCTACATACATGCCAGAGGTTGATGGGGCAGCGCACAAGATGGGTCCGAACGATCCATCAGTCTACAATGCCACGCGTCTTGTCGATACGGCGATTGGCAGGCTGGTGGCTGGGATTGAGCGTCGTAATCTCACCGGCATCGTCAACCTAATGGTTGTCAGCGACCACGGAATGGCCGAGAGCCATTCCGGCGACAACGCCATCTACATCGACGACATCATTGATGCATCCAAGCTGCGCGGGACCTACTGCTGGCCGCTGGGTGGCCTGCAAGTCAGGGACGAAACAGATGTGCCGCAGATCTACGCCAAACTCAAGGCTGCCAGCGTTGGCCAGCCATGGACCGTGTATCTGCGCGATGAGATTCCTGCCAGGTTCCACTATAACTTTGCTTCGCGGATTGCTCCAATCTTTGTGGTACCCGAACCTCCCTTCTACGTCACCACGCGTGCGAACGATGCCTTCTACTCGAGCCAGCTCGGAGTCTTCGCTGGGCCAAAGACTGGCGCCCCGATGGGTGCCCACGGCTACGACAACTTGCATCCCCTGATGCGTGCCACTTTTGTTGCTGCTGGTCCGGCATTCAGATCACGCGAATCCACGCCATCTATTGCTCCCGTGGGCGATGGATCCGACACAGTCCACATTATGGGCAGCAAGAACACGGTTGTCTCGCTGGTCGCACCAGCGCAGAACCAGGTGATTGGTGATCCCGAGGCTGGTGACGTTGGGTCGCGCGTGTCAGACATGGGCGCAATGCAGGATTATTTGGAACTAGTGCGCAGTGCTCTTATTTCAAACGCCCACGCAGACAAGAAACATAACGAGAAGAAGACGCCAGATGTTGCTTCTCCTTACCGTGGTGTAAACGACCATTTGTGGGGCGACAATATGCTTTCTGACACCCAGTTGCGCAATATCCGTCACCCGCCTTTTGAGAACGTTGAGCTCTACGGGTTGATGGCAAGGATCCTTCATCTGGAGCCTGCTCCAAACAACGGAACCGCTGCGTTCTCGTCCTGGTGGCTCCGTCATTAAACTCGTTACTATTTTGGCTTTAGACTATTATCTTTTTGGTACATCGGATAGCTTTTTTGTCAGAGATTGCTTGGAATTATTTTTTCATTGCACAATAAATGGCAACGGTATCATTTTGGGAGGTGTCTTATTGGCTTTTCATTTGATGAGCTCTGGTCTATACAAAGTAATGAGAGCTTTCATATATTGATAAAAAAGAGTTAATAAAGTATTGAAGCAAAATTTTGCTCTTTTTGAAAAGCAAGTCTTCCTCAATCTCCCTTTGCACAAAGTCGGCACCCTGTCTTTTTAATAATGAATTGGTGAAACCAGCAAGTCAAAAATACCACATATTAAATATTGGATATTAGAGCAAATGACTTGGTGTTCAATGCAGCAAACAAAAATAGAAGCCATACATTTTAACAAGCAAATTTACTATTACCTATCAAGTTGGGTTTTTATTTTCATGGCTAATAACATACATAAGCAAGACGTTTTCTTCTACACGATACCCCCTCCTTTTTAAACTAGATAACTCGTTCTTGCCTCGAATGAAAAATTTATACTCTATTCTGTTGCTCTGCTAATCGTCTTCCATTTTCCATATTTCTATACGGGGGGGTTTTATCATTATACTTTAACATGGATTTATTTACTAGCTCTGTAAGCTCTCAGATTATATATCTTGAGGGCTATGAGGTTCGTAGGTCGCATATTCACGTTGCAATGGGATATTGGTACAAGAACGACAATCCCAACTCTACCGATGAATTTATGCCACCTAAACTAATGGCAGATGCTTTCTACAGGGCACTACAGGACTTTCCTATTCTTGCTGGCCATATAATGACAGATAAATACAGTCGTATATACATTGATGTGAACAAGGACAATCTGAACATGCCTGTTTACACAGACACTACTTGTGACATGGGCTATTTAGATATGGAGAAAGTTGGATTCAATGTCAAAAAGCTTCCCATTGACTTGTATGGAACATACAGTGTTCCTGTTCCATCCAAGCTATCTAGTGGAAAGATAAAGCTAGCCAACGTTCGCATTCTCCGTTTCAAGAACAATAGCGGTGTGTTTGTGTACTCCAGTATTGGTCATTTTACCACTGACGGATATGGATATTCTCATTTTATGAATCGCTGGGCTGAAGTAGCTAGATGGATGCAACAGCAGCAATCTGATGTTAACAGCAAGACTCAGTTGCCAGTACACGAGTACATCCATGATCGAGCAATCCTACTTGGCTTGCATTCCAACAAAACAACTGCGTTGGGAACAGAAGCAGCAAACTCTGTTCTGAATGGCAGTAACGCCATTAGCCGATGGATTGCAAGGTTATCGCCAGAGAAGCGTGGGTGGCTAATCAAAAAGTGGGTTGGGAAGAATGACGGCACCTTTTGCTTCTTCCACATTCCTTCAAAAACAATGGAGGACCTTCGGAGCTCTGTACAAAAACATGCTCCACCAGGCGTAAAGTATTCCATCAACGATATTCTTACCACATATCTAGGAATTGTCGTTGCACAAGCAAAACAGAAGGCAAAGATTGACAAGGAAAGCAAATCTTATACTGCGGCTATTAACAAAATAGTTAGTCGCAGCAATGCTAAGCCACTAACTGAATTTGAAGTGGTGATAAACATAAATTTACGCTCACATGTAGAACACACCAACATCAAAAACTACATGGGAAATATGAATATCGGAAAGAGCACCAGTTTTCCCTATAATCTTATTCAGAAAGGACCCACGGTTGAGAATATAGCCACGTTGGCGCAGAAGATCCGTCAGATTGCTTCGGAGCCACATGTTGAATTCTATGCTCAAAGAGGATTCCTGTTGGATAACAGACCAGATAATCTTGTATACAATACGTTCTTTGGCAAAAAAGGTAAGGAGATGCTTGGAACGAGCAACCATTCTAGATTTGCGCACTATGAGGTTGACTTTGGGTCTGGTGCACCAGCACTAGTACGCCATGTATGGCTTTCATTCAATGGCGCTATGTATATTATGCCCACCAATCCAAAACTAGGTGGTTATGAGGTTGAACTCAGGCTTGCGCCAGATGAGATGGAAAACGTTATCCAGAATACCAACTGGATGAAACTCGTAGACAGCTATGAACGCTACTTGTAGCTGAGTGTGCAAGTACATTTTATCTTTTGTCTAGTTTCACTTTTCCATCATGTCTTTTCAATGCAATAATTTCAACTAAGTAGCAGCTACGCTTCTTTTTATACCGACCGTGGATGCACAAGGTTTGGGTCCTTCTTTACTGGTCTTTTTCGTGTTTTATTTAATTGCTGGATGGTACTATACAAATGCAATATTTATTTATCTCGTTTTTTTGCTTGCTTAGCTCCTCACATCACCAAGGTCCGGCATCTTCCCGCGTACCTTTGTCGAGACCCTTTGTAACGTGGGAGGAGGAGGAAACGGGGAGATAGCAGCAATCGTGGGGGCAGTGGCGTTGCCATGAAGCACTGGAGTCTGCCGAGCACCGTCGGAGGATGAGGAAGAAGGAGCACCAGCAATGGCAGCGGCTCGCGTGGCAGCGGCCTTTGAGCACTCGGCCTGGCTGTCCGCAATAACGAGCGGTTTCTGGGGTGAGGTCTGCGACAAGTACACCGATGAGCCGGATTTGGATACTGATGGCCGGGCGGAAGTAGTAGTGGGACCCGCGGCGTCTTGCGGATATGTGGGATCGGGCACGGCGGGCGCAATAGTAGGTCTATCGATTTCGCTGTTGTTGTTGGTTTTGCTGTTGTTGGTGTTGGGTAGGCGGAGAATACTACTAGCCGCAGACCCAGCGTCCATTGCACCACCCCGCTCGGTACCGGTATTGATAGTGAGCAAATGGTTCACAAGAGAAGTTTTAGTCTGACCACCCGCATCATCATCGAGTCGTCTTGGGTCGTCAAAGGCATTGACAGCATCCCTGTAGAGCCACTGGGCTCTCCTGGACTCCTCGATGGCCGCTCTGAGTCGTCTTACAGATATCGTGTGCTCGGGAGACAGGACGTTGATGTAGTTGGATACGATTTCGTATAGTCTGTTGAGTTCGTGCAGGATGTCGCGGATCACGTCGTTTTCGTTCGGGTTCTCGTCCGCCGGAAGCGATACAAGGTTGTCGACGAGCATGCTGCTGAGCGATGTCAGCTCTAGTGACCTGCTTTCCATCCGGTCAAGCAGTTCGGGCGTCACCACCTCGTCCTCGTCCTCCTCTGCCTCTCCCTTGGGCCGCCTTTGTGGTTGTCTGGGTGGCTGAGAAAGACTTGCTTGCGACAAGTGCGATGCCGAGTCTCGGTAATCGTACGGGTGGTGAGCAAGCATCTGTTGCCTGGGCACAGGCGACGTGTGGTGGGAGGCAATCCTCAGCAACTCGTGTTTCTGCACCAACATCTGCTCATGAATCGGCGCAGGCATGTACATAAAGTCAATATCGTTCGGATGGCAGTAGGAGGGCGGGTACCGCCAGCCCTCCTGTGTTCTAGTAACCGACGGAGCACTGGGCAGAAACTGGAGTGCTGGGAGTTTACCAAACGACTGGTAGAACGAGTCGACGATATACGCCATCGATTTGCTTGACCTGGGTGCCTCTGCAAGCACCACGCACCACCGTGCTGCCAGCGCAATGAGCACCATCCGCAGATCCAGGGGAACAGACGTTGCCTGTGTGCATCGGTTGAGTCGTGCCGCATGTTTGCGTGTCCCCAGCGCTGTTGCCATCTCGAATGGAAACGATAGTACTATGCCGTGGAATACCTGTAGGAGCGCTATTAGGCGCTTGATCTCTACCGGCATGTTGTCTGCTATTCCCTCCGACAGATGATCCATCATCCCAGCCAGTCGGTTTCCCCCGTCCGTGTCGCTGCTGCGTTTGTGTTTCTCTGTCTTCTGCATCCATGTGTCTTCTATAGGCTTGAGCACGGCGTCGACAGCATCGTCAGGTCCGCTGCTACAATTTTTGTTTTATAGTGCATATAGCATGCGTGTGTTTAGAGGAAAGGGAAAGAGAAATAGATGGGTGAAAAGGGGGGAATCAATGGCTGTTATTGTAAAATGGGAGTGGCTATCTGTGTCCTCTGGCTTGTGTTCTTACCTGTTCGACCGCTTAGCAAACAAGTCATACACCCTGTCGTATACGCCCGAATCCCTGGCAGCATCCTCTACAAACACAAGCAGTAAACAAAAAATATGTTAGCAAGATAAACCCCTCCCCTCATGCTTTCCATATACCACTTCCAACGCAACAGAAAGAAATATGTAGAGCTGTGGTGCCATGTTCGTGTGTGACAGCAACTCAACTTACGTATGGCATGGCGTAGCTTTATTCTCGACAGATTAAACACAGCCATTAGAGAAACAGGGAGTGGGGGAGTGAGGGAGCACGGGGTATAGACTAAATAAAGAGAAAATGTATGGAATTAAAAAAGGAAAATACAACAAAAAGAACAGTAACAACAGAAAGGAAAGAAAAGGAAAAAAGTGGAGAAATAAAATAGAGAAAACACAAAGAGGGAAAACAAAAAATCCCAGAAAAATGACAACAAACAAATAACAAACAAAAAAAAAGCTCATCATCCTTTTCAATTATTTTTATGCCTGTATTCGTTTCACAGCTTTTCCCTTTCAAGTAAACATAGGAAAGAAAGAGCCTTTTGGCAGAGGTTGATCAGCAATTGTGCTTGCATTTCTGCTCTTTTCCTTTTCGCTTCAGATGGCACGGGTACTGCTCAAATAACCAAAATCACTTACCAAAGAATAAATTAAAAGGTTCTGGTTGCCCATACCACAGAAAAAAACAGGCTCAGCGCTCGGGCCTCTCGCGATGGGCCTTCTTGACTTTTTCCCAGAAATCCCGGTCTACCAGACACTTTGCGGCAATGCAGGCAACGGACTTTGCGGCAAACAGCGTGCGGTGGTGGGCGACGTGGGTGGCAGCGCCCTGGGCGAACTCAATGGTGTGGTTAGACGAGCCCGAGCCATCGAGGTCGTACATTCCATGCAGCGAGATGAAGCGATGCGACAGGTTGCCAAAGTCAGTCGATGCGCCCATTCCACGGACCGGATGACCGCCGTACTTCTCCTGCATCAAATCCTCAAACATCCGCCCAAGAACAGCGTTGTCTCTGTTGTCCAAATATGCCAGCTCCTCCGACACCTTATGCGTGCATCCGGTGGCCAGCGCCGCCGACTCGAATACGCACAACACGCGCTCCCGAAGCACCGCCAGTTCGTCAGGCCACTGCGTGCGCACAGTGTACTCGATGGCCGAGTAGTCGGGCACCACGTTAGCGCTCTTGCCGCCGGCAGTGATGATTCCGTGGGTGCGCCAGTCGGGCTTCAGCTGCTCGCGCAGAACGCCCAGCGTCTGCATCGCTATAATCGCCGCTGATCCGGCGTTGATCCCGTCCCACGGCGCAAGCGCCGCATGTGCCGCGCGTCCAAAGTACTCCACCGCCAGCGACAACGAGCACTGCGAGTGCCACGCTCCCGTGTACCCGGCCGTTGGATGCACCATCAGCAGCACATCCACGCCATCGAACACTCCTTTCTCCAGCATCACTATTTTGCCGCCCACGCGCTCCTCCGCCGGCGTGCCAAACAGCTTGACTGTCCCCGGCACGCCGCACCGCTCCATCACACGCCGAATGGCAATAAGCATTGCCACGCCCGATATTGCTATCAGATTGTGGCCGCACCCGTGCCCAAGCGACGCCAGTGCATCGTACTCCGAGCAGAACCCAATGCACAGTCCGTCTGCGCCCTCTGCGGACTCGAATGTCGCCACGAATGCCGTGTCCAGCCCTGCGACCCCACGCTCCACAGCGTATCCGGCGCTATCCAGATACTCCGCAAGCAGCCTGCTTGCATCCGCCTCCTCCATTGCCAGCTCCGGGTTGCTGTGTATCGCGAGCGACAACCGCCGAAGGTCTGCGCTGGCGTCGTCAATCGCCTCGCCAATGATCTTATCCACGGACACAAGCATGGAAAGGAAGTGGATAAGTAAAGAAAAGAAAACCCAAGGATTTGCGCTATTTGTAATACGGATAAGCTCGAGAGAAGAGCGGAAGTTGAAGAGAACAGGAAAAGACAGCAAAGGACGCAGTGTGGAGTATTTTATGTGTTGTTCACCTCCGCCTCCTTTTTCTTCTTTTATGCATCGTCCTCCGCACTGTTCACATTAAAGTAATCAGAGCCTACAACCGGCCCAGACAGCAGAAGAGGCCCACTGCACGGAACTGATGATTCTGCTTTTGATGCTTGCGTCACCACCGCATAATCTACGCGATGAACAGACTGGTGTCGATCTGGTAGCCAAGCTTCTTCTCAATGGCTCTGCGCATCGCATCGTCCAGAACCGAATCCAGCTCTGGCGCAGTATGCGGTTTGCCAGTAGCCAGCGCCAGCACGCGGCACCACAGACAGTGCGCAGCCATGACGACACCTACGGCAGCAAGCGCCAGACGGAACGCAAGGTAGCTCCACTGGCTCGCCAAGACTGCGCCAAGTCTGCTGGCTAGCGAGTCGCGACTCGGACAGACACCGTGCGCGCGACTGTACCGTCGGGAGGGCGACGCAGCCTCGTCGGCAAGCATGGCACGCAGCCCAAGCGCTGCATAATGGCCCAGGATGCGCACTCGGTCAACGGGAATGCCCAGACTCTGGTTGTTGGCCCGCACTATGTTCATGTTGCGCGTCACAAACACCAGCTCCTGAGGCAGCCCGTGCGAGTCGCGCAGTGCTGCGACGGCGCGGCCCTTTAGCTCCATGTGCCTATCGTACGCTGCCTCTCTGCTTGGCGCATCTTCTTCCTCATCATCCCTCTCCTGCTTCTGGTGGTTTCGCCGCCGCTTGTCATGTCCAATCTTGGGCGGCTTCAGCGAAACCATCGTGGAAAACATGTCAGCATCGGCCATTCCCCATCCACGCGCCACGCGGGTCATCGCGCGCCGGTCGCCCAGCATCGCAGCGCGCCAGAACTCCGTGTACTGTCTGCGGAATTCCCGCGACTCGCGCACATACAGCCCGTGGTCCAGAACCACCAGCTGCGGTTCCCGCCACACCGTGTTGCCAGGGTTCTGCCTGACAAGGATGTTTCCCGGGTGCGGGTCGCCATGCACGTTGCCGGTTACAAAGATCTGGAACGCAAACAACGATACCATTCTCCGCATGATGTCGCCGCCGGACCAGCCCTCGGCTAGCAGCTCTTCCGGATGCACAAGACTCGTCCCGTCCACCCACTCGGTAGTCAGCACCTCCTTCCCCGTCGCCTGCCAGAACACGCGTGGAATATATATGCTGCGCCTCAGCCATCCGTCGCCCATGCTGGCCAGGTCGCGCGCCGCCAGCTCGCTGTTGTTTCCTTCGCGCTCAAAGTCAAGCTCCTCGCGCAACCGCCGCTCAATCTCACCCACCGACCACATGATGGGGATCTCGAACACGCGCTCAATAACCCTGGCGCACGCGCGCAGTGCAAACAGATCCCACGCGATCTGCAGCTGGATCTCTGGCTTCTGCACCTTGACCGCCACACGCTGCGTCGGATCGCTTCGCAGTCTAGCCGTATGCACCTGCGCAACCGACGCCGACGCAACGGCAGCGGGCGAAAAGTCCACAAACATCTCATCCAGCCCCGCATTGCCACCAAACGTCCGCGCAACCACCGGCTCGATTTGCTCAACGGGAACCGAGGGCGCATTATCATAGAGCACGCTCAGTTCCTCCCGGAACGCCGGCGGAAGCAACGCGCTCTGTACCGCTATCGACTGTCCGAACTTGATAAACAGTCCACCGTTCTCCTGGCAGCATCGCAGGAGTCTGCGTGCCGCTCGTCCGTGGATCTCGTTCAGCCGTTCTGCCCCGCTTTCTTCCCGGAAATTCAGTTTGTAGTCCGCACATATCATCAGCACGTCCCGGAATGTCCGTAGCGTCCGTCTGATGGCTGACGCCTGGAACCGCCGGTCGTACTCGTACCCGACGAACGCTGCTGTTGATGCTGCGCCCATCCAGACCACCATCGTCTGCCGTCTTTTGCCTGCTGCTCGCCACATTCTTCTACCAGCCTCCATATGCTGCGTAAATTTCAACTATATTGCAATGCCGCTCTTGGCCAAGTAAAGGAAAATAAATGTAAATGCAAGGGAAAAAACAAAATTCTAAATATCATGAAATATAGCTAGTGAGAAAGTGCCAAGTGAAACAAAAAGATCAAGAATGGAAAATTAATACTTTGGGGGCCATATTTAACAAGGAATAATTTGGCTGAACAACGCATGAACGCACTGAGATAGAGAGCATTCTTTGATATCTTTTTTTGATAGGCATTTACTATTGTTTCTCGATATCACCATCATTTACAAGCGGCGAAGGAGATGGTGAGCCTTCGGGCTGAGAGGAGGAAGAGGAGGAAGAGGAAGAAGAGGAAGAAGAGGAAGAAGAGGAAGAAGAGGAAGTTTCCAGCTGCTCATTGGGATCGGTTCCTGGCGGATAAACAAATCTTCGTGTTGGCTTGCCATACACCGCAGGTTCTGTCAGCAGCCTGTGGCCTCCAGAGCTCTTCAGAAACACTTTTTTGAACTTGTCTCCACTATTGTCCTTTCGAAGACTAATCCGCAGTTTGTGTAAGATCAGCCTACTTCTGTCGATACACACTGTTTCAAGATAACTCGCCTTGTCGTCATAGAACAATCTACCAGGCTCCATCGTGTGTATCTTCTCATCCAGCGGCGATTGATTCTCCGTCGGAAGCGCCACTCTTGTTAAATATATCTTCCTCGCCATCTTCTTGCCTACCCAATTCGAATTCACATACATTTTCCCCCAGAACGCTCTGCTCATACGCTCAATCTCTGCGGCTGTCGTTTTCTCCCAATATATTTTTGCCGAGTCCTCATTGAGTTCCTCGGTGTACGACGCTTCTTCCTCCTTCTGCTCCACTGCCTCCTTGAATAGATATTCCAAGTTCCTCAGTGCCATTACAAGGAACCCCTTCCCTTCCTTGCACAGGGATGACAGTACCCAGGTTCTTATTGGTGTATCACCCATGTAGTGAGGAAACTGCGCTAGTATTTTCCCCGAATCCGACTTGTCTGCCGTGTACTCGCATATGGTTACCCCTGTAACCTTATCGCCATTCAGAATTGCTGTCTCCACAGGCGACGGTCCACGGTACTTGGGTAGAAGTGAGTTATGGATCTTTAGTAATCCCATTGAAAACTTCTTTACGACTTCTGGTGGTATAGAGTATGGGTAATTGCCAACAATCCCAACGTCAAAGGTTTTACCATTCAAGAACGGTGATCTCAAGTGTCGACTGTCACCCAGTGACTCAACCAAATGTGTAGTTACAAGATCGGCTTTTGCAGTCTCGATCACAGGCGGTGTCCACATTATTAGGTGCCCCGCTAGATTTGTTACTTGTTTGGGGGCAACGGATACTAGTTCCAACTGTCTAATTGCACTGTTCAGGCTATTCTTCTCATTGATCAGACCTTGTAGATACCTGTCGTCGTACTCGTCTGATCCGAAAAACAGAACTCTCAGGCTTTTCACTTTCTCATTTGTAGTTTCCGTACTGTATTTTCTGCTGTATATCGATTGAATACCGCTTCTGGTGGCTGTTGTTGTTGTTGGACTGTCGATGCCGATCCTGTGCCACGACTTCGGTGACTGGAACATGCTTATGCCAACACGACGGGTTGCAGGAGCCGCCAGTCGTGTGCAGACAAGCAGCGAATTCATCGTGTGGTTGTTCTTATTGTCTATTTGTCTGAAAGAGGTTGGGGCGCAAATCAGCTAGGTCGAGCAAGTAGAAAAATAGAGTAAAAGAGAAAACAAGGATTGAAAGCGGTTTCCAACTCGATTCAACAAACTATTGCTTGTAAGGAAGAAGGAAAACTCTTTCGGTATCAGGTCTTTCTTTTCGGTCTTCCTCTGCTTGATCAGCAAAAGTTACTGGCATACAAAAAATGCTGTTAAATATTTATTGATCACCACTCTGATCCGATTACTCCGGCAATAAAAATTAGACACACATTGATCGTAAATGATCATATAAGTTGGCTCAATGTCGACACCTCCTGGTTCCAGCTTGAACCAGGCGGAGCCAGTCAACCGGACAAGTTGACCATTGCCCTATCTTCTTTTCAACACGCTGCTTTACAGTCTCTCCGAGAACACATATCCAATGCCGGCGGTCCAAACTTCTACCACTGCGTCTCCTTTTCATAAACCTTTTGTTTATTAGTACGATTCCAATCGGCAAAAAGTTGGGGCTCTGGATGTAGACCCAGCATACCCGATTGATAATATATCAGCTTTTATTATGGAAAAAATAGAGCTCCAGCTTTCTGCCGATTGGAATCATACTGATAGCGCCAACCCTCCTCTGGCACAAAGTGTTTAACTTG
>JANBTT010000083.1:0-67215 GCA_027578915.1 Coemansia sp. RSA 1200 | reverse complement strand
GTCCCCGGTTCAACTCCGGGAGCGCCCTTGAACGTGTGTTTTGCACCTCCGCGTGCTCTTTTTTTGTAGATGCAATGGTTAATTAGGCGAGCTGTGTTAGAATGATAACGTTATTTTTTGCTTTCGTTTTTTGTTTCATGAACCGTGCTATCTTTTTTATTTTTATCACTTTCACCACTAATTATTTCTTAATAGCCGCTGTTGCCCTATAAATGTAATAAATTAACATCGACATCTAAATGGATATAATAAAAGTGAAGTAAAAGTTTTGTGGCATCAGCTGTTGTCAATGTCATTATGTGACATAATTGCGTTAAAATAATTATTAGACAACTCTCCATATTCAGTTGCTTCATTTAGTTCAAACTTGAATCAGATAGTATCGTCATTAAGCAAACTTTACTGAAAAACATTACTTGAAAGGCTATGTGCATGGTAATTGTGTGATATTCATTCTATTACTGTTTCTCTCCAAATGTCAAAAGCTGCCTATGGTGTCAGTATTTCGATGCTCAAGATTGTCTAAATATGAGCGCGGAAAATCCAAAACACGATTGTTGTTTGTAAAATCTGATTATACAACACCAGTACTTGGATTACAGCTTTTTTGTTACCAAATTACAAATAAGACCAATCTCATCTACTCTGAGTGCGTAATAAGATATGCATTTAACCTAAATAAAAAGCAATATTTACAATATATATGCCTTTTTATTTCTCTTTCAACCAAATGTATCTGAAATGCAAAAACATTATTTAATTTTCCTTCTTTCCTTTAATGCATTTTGTAGCTGGTATGCCTCAGAAGAATATTCCGAGACCAAAAAGTTTGACTGCGAGTGGTACTGCCAATTGAACAAGTATTACAAAAGCTTTTGTCAAGAAGTGAAGCCAGGCATGAGACAGGATTGATAATGCTTCAACACTGAGAAACTCGCTGAGTGCAAAGAAAATTCTAAGCGCATACCGAAATAACAAGTGTGTCACACTGTTGAATCACTAAAGTGCCTCAGCGTCTATTTACCAGACATCATTTGATCATCTTGCAAAAGCTGTTGAGCAGTTTCCACTAACCAATAACAGCGGCAAAAACACGGGTCTGTGCTGGATAGACACGTACAAGATCCAAGTTAGCGGTGGTGGAAACCCTGACAGATACCCAGATGGTGTGTTATGATGATGTATATGTTAAAATTTGATCAAAATGTTAATGCCATATACTTATCAGTAATACTATTAGTATTAGGATTCGATTCAAATATTGGTATTCTTTTGCAAGAAAAGTGTTGACAGCTATAAAACGTGTCAACATTCCTAGTTGTAATAGGAATTTTCTTCAGTGACTTTTTTGATTATTATTTAATATAAAAAATTATTAAGTAAACCGACATTTATGATACGGCAGTTTCTTTACAGCAAAATCAGCATAGGGCATTATTGTAAACTTTTTTATAATAATATTTTTCTCCAAAACCAGCTCCCTCCAACTTCCCTCGAGACATAGAATATCGGTGCTTTTTATAGCCACCGGCTATCCTATTCTCTTTCAAAAGAATACAACTATTTAGATCACATCCTAATACGGAATTATATGAGTACAATCAAATGTTAACATTCCGCTCAAATATTAACATTATCGTACGTCATCATAACAGGCATGCAATGGCACAACATGGTAGCTGTTATCAAAATAAAAAAGCAAAGATCCCACAGATAATGATTGCCTTCATGGTCAGATCATACAGGGCTTGATTGACATGGCAACGTTCTGCCCATGCAGGTTTTCATTTGGAATATCGTTTGGAAATGGGTGCAAGATTTTCATAAACTTATGTTTTCTCAATGATTGTTTTATATTAATAAATAATCATAAAACACTAAAAACCTTCTATCACAACCTAGATTATTGGCGCTTTTTATAGCTGCCAACTATTCTGTTGCAAAAGAATACAACTACTTGGATCACATCCTAATATGAATGTCATTATTGATGGGTATACGATGTTACCATTTCAATCAAATGTTAACATTGTATACCATTGATAATAATATTCTTTCATTTAGGATGTGATCTTAAATGTTGTATTCTTTCAAACAGAGAATGATCGGTGGCTATAAAAATCACCGATATTCAATGTTAGAATGAAGTTTCCGTGAGGGAGTTTGAAGGAATATTTATTAAAACGAAAGAAATATTAAAAACTACAATAGTCATACATCATCATAACAGCGTATTCGGTATTTTGGTCGGAGTCTGTGTGTTATGATGACGTATGACAATGTTAACATTTGATTGGAATGTTAACATTGAGAGTACTCATAAATTCATATAATTCCATATTAGGATGTGATCTAAATAGTTGAATTCTTTCGAAGAGAATAGGATAGTCGGTGGCTATAAGAAGCACCGATATTCTATGTTTCGAGGGAAGTTTTCATTAGCAAGACTTTTGAATAGTTATATATTAAAAAAGAATTATTGTGATAACTTAAGTTTACAATACTGTGCCTTGGCAGCAGCAATATCACCATCTGTGAGTTCGATATCATCAAAAGAGCGCTTGGAACTGGTAACGCTTGTGCAAGATGGACCTGAATCAGCTTGAAGGCTCTCCATTCTGTCTGTGATATATGACGTAGTGGGGAAATTTTGATCTCCTCTCCGAGGCATGTGCCGAGATAGCCTTGGAAAGACGCTTCATTGCCAAGAGCTTAGGAAACAAATGCGAGGCAAGGTCATCTTCTTCATTTAACAACGGCTTAATATCATTATCAAGAAGCTCTTGAATAAGCCCGTCCAAGGTTTCGCAGAGATTGGTGTCCAGAGACGCTCCTGAATAAGCAGTGCCCAATTTATTCTGTAGGCGGAGAATTTCGCTGCTGATAGCATGAAGTTTGCTCTGTACAATAAAAGCCCGCGCGGCTTCCCTTGTTTGTAGTTGTTGAACAATATCGATAGCTTCACAAATAAGCGCAGGAAGCTGTGTGATCGGGTGTGTGGTCGCAGATACAGATGCAGATGTAGTAGCCATAAGCGGATGCTTCACTGACGGTGGTAGAGAAAAGGGGTCGTTAACAGCAGCAGCAGTGGTGATAGGGAATGGCACAGCTGTTTTCTCTTTGCGTTTTGTAATGTTTGCCTCTATAATGACACCGTCTCGCTCCTCAGATGCCGCTTGAGTGACTGTCAATTCAGTGGTGTTTTCATTTGCAGCAGCGGCTTCTGCTTCAGCGGCTTCTGCTTCTGCTTTGGTTTCGAGTTTTTCCTCTTCCACTTTCTGCTTGGCTCTATCCTGACGGTTTTCTCTCCAATCGAGAATGTGATCGTATTTCTCGTCACCAAGTAACACCTTGTAATACTCAGACCGATCTTCACCATCGCGTAGGTCCTCGTCATTGTCCCAAAGTTCATGCGCAATGCACTTGCCGTCGCGATAAAACAGAATGGTACGAAGCTTGTCAGCCACATCGAGGAACTCTTTATGCGCATACTCAGCACCAAACACCGACGCATAGCTATTGAGGCCAACGCCGCTGGCCTTGGCAAGCGCAGATTTCTTGTTGGAAGAGTGCTCAAAGCCCGGTACCTCGCTTGGATTAAACCCGCCTTTGAAACCAGCAAACAAACATCCCAGCACGACGTAGAATAGCGACTCGATATCATCCCAAAGACTTTGGGTTGCAGCAGCAGCGAGCATGCGGATGCTCATGAAGCACATAGTATAATTTATAGGATCATGTTCCTTCTCAGTAGGTGCGTGCGAGTTGACATCAATGCCCCAAATGTTGTTTATATGCAAGCGCACATCGTCAGAGATGTTTCTGTCAAGAAATCGTGCATAACCCCAGTCAATAACAAAGACCTTGTCGCCGCGTACGGTTATGTTTCCCATTGATACGTCGCGATGCAGCATACCAGCAGAATACGCCTGAACAAGACAGGCTGACACGTCTTGGACAATCTTCGCGAGTTCCTTGGACCGTACATTCATTGACTGGTTTTTCTGTCCACATTTGCCATCAAAGTAGGCGGAGAGCGAATCGCTACAATGCTCTATGATGATATACTCCAGATGGTTGCCCAGGAAATCGGCGCAGATGATGCCACTGCTATAGACCTCGAGAATGCCTTCGACTCCGTTCAGGCGCAGAACGTCGTAGACAGCACCCTTGGGTAGCCTGTTGACGGGTGTCCACGATAGCTTCAGAACTGCGCGCTTTCCTTCAAACGTGGCATCGCATATGTAGGCCACGCGCCGATACACATGAACCTGTTGGCAGATAGTTTTGTCTATCTTGGCAGTATGGGGCGTGTTAGATGCTGCGACTGCGACAGTGGCATCCTTGCATGTGCCTCCAAACGAAAGATAGGTCGCCTTGTCCTTGGAAACGTGAACGATATGGCCAAACTTGTCCGACGGCTGCAAGAGCAGAAAGCACACATTCTGTAAAGCTCTCGCAATTCGACCAGCTTCCACCTCATCTGACTGGTCGGGAGTGTAGAAGACGGGGCCAAGGGGGATTTCATCAGGAAATTTGCGCAAGGAAATGTACAAAGACAAATACCGCCCGTGAAGAAGGAGGACCGGCACAAACTTGCGCGTGAATTGCGCTTTCCAGACAGTCTGCGCATATTCGCCTATCTGTCCGAGTACCTCATCAATTTTGTTTGCGTTGGGCGCAATCTTGGCCTCTAATACAACGTGAACCGAATCAATCGTGTTGGTTGGAGCGCGGGCGTAGAACAGGACGCCACTGGGCTTGATCCCGCAGTCGCTTATTAGAGAATATTCGTCGCTGTCATAACAGAACAGGGCTCCTCCCTCTGTGAACTTGCACGGCAGCTTGTCCGTGTCAGAGTGGATGCTTTGCAAGCAGTTCTGGAATGTATCAAAGAGTGTGGTTTCTGTTAGCTTGTTACTATAATTCCTTTCGTCGCCAGTTAGCACTTGGGTTCCGCTGATGGCTGGCGCTTTATAAGCCCACTTTTGAAAGAATGCCGTTGTCTGGGACACGAATTTCTCATATTGGGCATTTATGCCGAGGACATGAGTAAGCTTTTCAAACTAATTGATATTCCCCAGCCCCTTTTCAGAGCCGGACCTTAGAGCCTTCCCAAGCTGAGCGTACCTCAGCAAGTCCTTGGCGTTGAGGCATGCGCTTAAGAAATCATCCTACTGCGCGTTATTGCGAGAAGGTGTGGGATAGCTAGCGTTCAAACCACAGGAATACGGTTATTAATATGTACACATTATCTGAACTGCCGCGTTAGCATGGATGTTTGAGTTTAAAACGTGCGACCTGAGCGCTGTTTGACAAGATATTGATGTTCTTACCTGAACGTCGCTATTTGAACTATTCATGGATGTGTCTGAAGCATTGCTCGCCAGGGTCGGCGTATTGTTGTCGGTAGTTGAAGAATGGATACCATGTTGGTAGTTTGTCATTTTGTAAAGAATAGAAGAAATATAAAAAGTACGATGGTTGATTGCAGAGTGTAAATACAAGAAAGCGGGGGAGGGGGTTAAGCAAAATAGGAAAGAAAAGGAAAAGAAGAAAAGAAATAGCTTAGCGACTGAGCAACTAGGTAATGTTTTTTGTTTACTATAACGGATGATCAGATCATTTGCTTTGGATCGAGCGGTGTGTAGCTGCCTAAAAGTGAAATCAGATTGCTTTATTAGAGAAAGATCTTTAAAAAAAAAAACAAAAAAGTTATTAAAAACACAGCTTTATTTTAATGGGTCGATAAGTTCATACACTATGCATTCAATTGACACCGCCTGACATTCCTACTATGGACTACTGTTGCTACATATCAAATATTCCCTTTCATTTAAACTATCCATTGTTTAATGATCGATGTGGATGGCTGAACCACTTTTTTATCTCAGCAGTGCAGGTTGAATAAAGGATTAGTTGCTGGTTTAATGGAGATATTGATTACTTTCATTATTCGGTTATTAGTTCTTCGCCATTCGCAAATTTTAATAGATTTTTACTGGTGGTAATGTTACCGTTTGATGCGGTAATCTCTGTAAGGAATAGGAATCAGAATGGCACAACGGGTCGGGTCCAGTTTCGGATCCTAAAAGCCTGTAAAGATCACGTGAAGGGGGTCTAGCTCAAATGGGAGAGCGCTCGCTTAGCATGCGAGAGGTACTGGGATCGATACCCAGGTCCTCCACAAAATACATTTTTGCCTTTCCTTTCTTTTAATATTTAAGGGGATAATCCGGCTTGTTATTTCAGTGTTATTTTTTCAAATGATTGTTGACTGAGTAAAAAATTGGAAATAAATTAATATACACACGCTGGTAAAAAGAAAAGAAAAATAGAAAAGTGTTACATTATGCGCTTAGGACGAAGGCCTTGACGTTAGCTTGAGAAAGTGCATAGAGCTGCGGCGCGAAAGCAGCTTGTCCTTTAGGCTGGACAGTGTGTTGCGGCTGGACTCGCGGGCGGGCGATGGTGAGCGCTTACGAGGCCTGCGCGTCAGCTGTACGGCCTGTGTTGGTTCGTCTTCGTTATCAGAGTCGAGGTCCAGCCATGACCCGGCCAGATTGATGCGTGGCATGGGTGCGTTCCATCCGCTGGCGGCTGGTCCCGTAGGCGATGGAGGCATATTGCCGAAGAAGGAGGTGTTGCTTTTGTTTGAGGAAGCACTGGGGCTGTACTGCGCAGGGAGGGAGTCGGTATTGTAGTCGTTGTACATTGTGTAGGGCTCGTAGGTTGGCAGAGGAATGTCAAAGTGAACATGGAACTCCCGAGGCATTTTTAATAAGAAAAATTGGTGTGTTGGACAAGAAGCTAAAAAAGGAAAGAAGATGTGTTCGGTGAAATGATTAAAAGCGAGAGAAAAAAGATTGGAGAAAAAAAGGAAGGACAAAAATCTGACAGATGGGATTCAGGCGGTCTCTATATAAACCATACACATTGAGGAGGTGGATGCAGTGGGGGGTTTTCCAGTGTCTCTCAAAAAACGATTGCTATCAACACAACACCTTTCACAGTTTTCAACCACCGATAACAAAGTGGAGAAAAATACGATCGTAGATCATTGGGAGAAACAAAACAATAATAAGAGAATGGAGAAACGCCGAGTATGAAATTATGCCTTTTTTGAAAGAGCAGCCGAATGCAAGATTCGGACAATCTTGTGAATCGTTTTTGACTAACACGAGTACACCTCTATCTCTGCTAAAAAGCTGTAACAAACAGTTCACACGAAAAACCAAACAACAAACATGCACGTTGAGAGGGGGAGAAAGAAGGAAAGAACATTGGGCAAATGTTCGATTGCCAAAACATCCCCATCCCTCATATAAAATGCATTGTGAGATGCAACAGCCCAAAAGGCAATATGCAAAGCGCAAGGCAGCCCGCAGTTTCACCGTACTCTTTTGTGTGGACCGACAGCAATCGTGCAGGCACATCGCAGGGAAGAACAGCGATAAAAGAGAACACAAGCATGAAGAGGAAGACAATCGGTGATACAAAGGGGAATAAGAATGAAAACAAGAAAGGGCTTGCAATGCCAAATCAGATGACATACTCCATGCATTTTTGCCCAGCTGCAGCAATAAAAGTGGAAAAAAGAAGCGGGAGAGAAAGGAACCGAACAAAGCCGACATGAGGATTTTCCTCCCCTACGCAATACGCTTTAATTTTGTCCTTATTTTTTGCACACTATTTGCCATTTTGCTCGATAAATCTGTTTGAGCTTGTTTTTTATTTTCATTCATCTACAGGAAATTTGCTTTGAAGATTCAGCAGATAGATACAGGACCCTTTTTGTTTTGGTTTTCATATGTATTTTTATGCGCAAAAGGGAGAATGACAGCAAACGAAATCCCCGCCTCACCAGGCAAACCAACACCAGAGACACTCGCGCTTGTGCGTGAATTCGAAGCAAGCAGCAGCAGTGGTGGTGGTGGAAGACGGCAAGTAGAACTTCCGGCATACGAGTCGCGTGTACCCGAGGCACACAACAATTACAATCTACCGACAGACAGAAGGGAAATAGTGGAAAAGGTAGAGCAGCTTAAGGAGCAGTTTCCTACATTTGCAAACAAGTCAGCGGACGACCTGGAGGACCTATTGCGGTTTGAAGACCTGTTCCAGGCGCACATCGACGGACTGGAGCAAGTGCAGCTGATGCGTACGCTAGAGTACGAGTTGCGCGAGGAAAACGAGCGACTTGCCGAGGTCAATCTCTCGGCCGAGGAAGAACTCCGTCGGATGCGCGAAAATGTGGCAGAGCTGCAAATGTTTGCTAGCTCGCTGACAACCAGGCTTTATGAGCTCGTGCAGGAGCATGTCGATATGCAGAAACCGTATTCACCGTTTGTGCTTCTGCAGCGTGTGCGTGATGAATGGCGGCGTACTGATAGTGAGGCCGAGACGCTTGGCACCGAATTCCTTGACAGCGCCGACCAAATCGACGCTTCGGCCTGTGAGGAATTTGTGCGCCAGTACAAGACATTGAAGACGGCAGCGCACTCAATAGAATCCAGACACAGCGTTGCCGAGGCTGCGTACAAGAGCGGTGCGTTGGCTGGCGTACCCATGTCAATGGATCGTTAGCCGTATCGATATTACTTTTGTGATAATAAACATTGGGAAAGACAAAACGTCTTGTAATATTAAATGCCAGCCCACAGAAAAAATAGGTAAAAAAAGGAGAGATTAAAGCTGGCAACCACAACAGATAGGAAATAAAAATAGAAAAGCTTAGTTGGCAGCTCCCTCCTCAAGAGTATGCTGGTACTCGGCATCTCTCTTGACCAGCCATTCATAGACAAAGGCGCCCAGGATGCCACCGGCGGTCGGAGCAATTAGCGGGACCCAGAAGTAGAACGAAGCATCGGTGAAGACGTCAAAGCCATACACGAAGGCAGCAAACAGACGCGGCGCAAAGTCGCGCGCTGGATTGATAGCCAGTGCCAGAGGCGAGCTGAGGCCCAGCGAGGTAGCAGTGAACGACAGACCAACGGCAAGCGGAGCAATGGTCTTTGCGTTGCTGGCATTATCGGTGATAGCAAAGACGGCCAGCACAAAGAGAAAGCCAGCAGTGACCTCGTTGACAAAGCCAAACCAAGTGCTGCTGCTGGAGGTGATAAAGGCAGCGGTGGCCGGATGCAGCCCCTCCTTCTTGTGGTCCAATGCAGCAAGCGCTGAGCTGTAGTTGAGCCATACGAGGAAGGCCCCGGCAAAGGCGCCCAGCATCTGCGCCGCAACATAGCCAACGACCTTTGCGGCCGAGAAGCCGCTGAAGACCAGCCGTGCCACAGTAACTGCTGGATTAATGTGGCCGCCGCTGACGTGGTCGGACGCCCAGATGCCCATCGTCACCGCAAGGCCCCACGCAATCGAGCTGCTGATCGCCTCGGTTCGGTGCACTTGTGAGCTGACAAGGCCCTGGGCCGCCGAGCCGAGCCCAATGATGGCCAGAACCATGGTTCCCACAAACTCTGCCCAGTAGGGCGCTGCTACGTTTCTAAGCGATGGCATTGCCTCTTTTTATGTGTGTGAGTGAGTGGCTGGCTATACGCAAACAACAAAAGGATATTAAAACTAGGAAATGTGCGTGTTGTCGCTGGAAATACTGAATGAAAGAGCGAGAAAGAGATAGGTTTTGAAGAAGAAAAAGAGGGAGATGGAGGAGTCAGCCAGGGAGAGAGGCTACCATTTCTCTTATGTATTGTCTACATTTTTAACATCTACATCTACAACATCTTTTTTTCTTCTTCATAGCACGCCTGTCTGGTACAATTTGCATTGTAAGGCGGAAAAGTGGTGGCTTTCCTGCACGCTTCATTATCTAAAAACAGGGCTTGATATCAGTTGACCAAAGGAATAAAGGGGAGGAGGCCAAGCAGCTGGGAATGCTACACACTACAACGACACATCATCGCTTCTTTGTTTATTTTTGTTGCTCTTTTCTTCTTTTTTCAATAGCAAAGAGATAATATGTGTAGTAGTAGTGCATAAATTTATATAAAAATGCATTGACCAACACACATGCCACCAAACATTGGGAATCAAACTAGGTTCTCCTTTTTTATTGCACATTTACATACAACATATATTGGTACATGTTCCGCAGGATAAGGGGTGGAAAAAAGATACTCTTGTTGAATCAACATTTTAAATATTGTTTTTCAACTATTGCAAGTGCGTTGTTTTTCTCTTGCAATAATAATGTAAACCAAAAACGCTCAGACAAACAACGAAAAACAAAAGAAAAAAGAATTGCTTGCATTTGCACTTTATTCTTTTTGGTCCCGTGCTAGTTTGGGATACGCCGACTATTTCCTCCTTTGTCAACACTCGCCAGCCAAGCCATGTTTCAAGCTTCAACCTGATTCTCTTGTTCCCACCGTCCTTGTTTGTCTTTCATGATGGTGGTGTTATTTTTTATCTACATGGCAAATCATATAATCCAAGTTGAAAATACGTTCTTTGTTCTTTCTCTCTTCCATTTCGTTGTTTCTTTCTGCGGATGTTACAAGATTCGGATGACAAGAAACAAAGTGCAAGTCCGATGACCACATGCACATTCGTATGTGTTTTTTCTAGCAATTGTACATCTTGAAAAACAATACTTGTTTCCACCAGCACTCTGCCATCCTCTTCTTCTTCTTTTTCTTCTTGTATAAGGTGACAACAAAGAATGTCCTTTTAAATTTTATGGCTTTAAAAAGGGAGTGGGGAGGGGAGAAAAAGACACATTATACACATACAAGACGAATTGTCTGCTTGTTCCTGAAACGCCGTCACTAGCCTCCAAACACATTGAGCTTGGTAATAAAACAATGATGTGTGTATACTGAACTCATTGTGTGTTATGAATAGACGTCGTCTTGCGTAACCATGGCAGCCAGATACGTGGATATGAAAGAAATAAGGAGAGATCGTGGTAACCCTTCTGTTTATCGTATAAATACGAGAACAGGGTGTTCAGCAGTCTGCTCTAGATAACTCGGATCCATCATCAACATTAGCACCAGAAGAACAAAAGGAGTTAGTATATACAGCATGAAGATCGCCATCTCCTCTGTAATCGTTGCATTTGCCGCCTTGGGCGCGGCCAAATCCGTCTCGTCCAAATTCCACATCGACAAGCCGTCGGACGATGCGACGCTCTCGTACCAGATCAAGGACAACGCCGAGATGGTGGGGCCGATGATTGCACAGGGCCAGCAGTACACGCTGATTGCACACAGCGATAACCGCGACTACGAGCGCATTCTCCTTGGCTTCGACATTCCAGACAGAGTAGGCGACCCCCGAGACATCACCCGATGCATCCTCCGGGTCCCAAAGCCCCGAAGATCGCCCGACCAGAACTACGAGCTGATCGCCTACGCCGCATCCAGCAACTGGAGCGAGATCACCGTCACTGCCGCTTCCAGAGTCGCCACATCCAAGCCGCTGGGCGGCGTGATGGTCCAAAAGGGCCACAGCCCCGGTGATATCGACGTCACCGCCGCATGCATGGGCGCGACGGAGCGTAAAGTCAGCATTGTGCTGGACTCTAGCGGGCCGATGGTTGTTTTCGACTCGAGAAACTCTGACAAGCACCGCAGGTTCAAGCTTGAAGTCACATACTCGCACTGGAAAGACTAGAAAGACATCCACAGATCATGACATAGCCAGCAAGCAAGCAGCTCCCTTTGTGTTTTTTATTTTTATTTTTATTATCGTATTAATCTCTCAGCAACACTCATTGTGGTTCCAGAAAAAAAACAAAATCTCTATCCTTGGTACGAGTTGGACTTGTGCTTGGGAACAAATACAAAGCCATCGGGTGCCGGGCCAAGGATCATCTCCGAGATCTTGATCCAGTCGTTCACCTTGTCGCTGGCCAGCAGGGTTTCAAGATCGCTTCTACCATAGTATGCAGGCGGCCGCTGGTTCATCTTCTGGGGCAGAACCTCAAGAAGACCAGCCGGTATGTAGCGATGCAAAAACGACTGCCACTCCAGTAAGTATCTGCGCACATTGGATATACCCTGGGAATCGGTTCCCCAGTGCTCCATCCCGTAATTGGCAAACTTCCTAAGCATGTCCAAGCGCTCAGAGGCCGAAATATCCCACACCCGGCGCTCCTTGATCTCCTGGAAGATCCACGGCTTGATCAGCGCGCCCCGCCCAACCATGACGCCGTCACACACGGCGCGATCCATGTGGGCCCAGTAGTCCTCCCACGACATCACATCGCCACCGCCAAAGAGCGCCATCGACTGCGGCGCCTCGGCGTGGCACTGGCCAATGTACTCCCAATCGGCCGCCTTTGTGTATCTCTGCTGCCGCGACCTCCCATGCAGCGTGCCCACCGATGCGCCCCAGCGGGCAAACTCTGGCACCAGCGTGTGAGCAACATTCTCGGTGCTCTTGACACCCGTGCGGAACTTGACCGTCAGATCGCAGTCAACCACATGTCGCATCGTGCGCACAATACGCTCGATTTTCTTGGGATTCGCAAGAAGCGCGCTGCCGCCGCCATTGTTAAAGGCCATATCGATGGGGCATCCCATGTTGAGGTCAATAAAGTCCACCTCGCATTCGGCGCTAACCAGCTCGGCTGCACGCCCAATCACATCGGCCTTGTTCCCCGCCAACTGCACGCCAAAGATCGTCTCGCTCGGATGCCGCTTCACCAGCGCCCACTCGCTGGCCTGGCCCTGCAGCAGACTCGATGCTATTGCCATCTCGGAGCACGTGATGTCCACGCCGTAGTCCTTACAGATACGTCGGAACGGGAGGTTTCCTACCGTCGTCAGCGGCGCAAGGTACGTCTTTCCGCGGTAGTCGATCCTTCCACGAGTCAGCCTACGCCGCTTGTCACCAGCATCCTCATCCTCATCCTCCTCGCTGTTATTCTTTTCGCTGTAATCCGGAACAGCTCCCGTCTTGAACATCTCTTCGATTTCTGCGGTCCTGGCAAACGAGATCTGCTTCTTGCGCAATCTGATCTGAATATCGTTACCGAACGCGTTGATCAACTGAGGTTCCACCTCCGTGCCTGGCTGTGCCTTATGTCCCCCCGCATACCTGCACCGCAAGCCGTATCTACAATAACCGAACAAGGCGTGCAAATGACAAACGGGGCCCAGATCCGGTTCCTTTTGTGCCAGATATCCGTCCACGTCATGACTGAATGGACAAGTGTCCCCATGTGGGCATTCTTCGCCTACCGAGAGTCGTACGCACAGTTTGTCTGCCTTTTTCCCTTTTCGCACTCGGTTGGCAGCTCCCCGATTCTGGTTCTGTCCTCCCTCTCGTTTACCCTGTGCGGCAGCGGCCGTGGTCTCAGGTGTCCCGCTACTGTTTGTCTCTTTCCCTACTGGCAGCAAGTACTCTTTCTTGATCGGTGCATCACACCCAAGTGTGCTGCTGGCATTGGTGTCTTTTTCTGGCAAAGTAGAAACAGTCATTTCAAAAAGGAAAAAGGGAAATTTTATAAAGGACAACTAGAAGCGAGAAAGAAAAAAAAAAGAAAAGAAGAGACCAAAGGAACAGAACGAAAAATGCTTTTGGCTCTAGCAAAATAATTACTGCCTCTAATCCAAATCTGATCACAACTAGCAATTCTTGATGAGTCTGATTAACATTATTTCACTTCTTGGTAACAACAAAGGTAACATCTGCAAAAAAGGATGCATAGATAGTCTAATTTTAACTTTTCTTGCACTACAATACACTTAATTGGCTTGTGGCTTTAATAGCAAGCAAAAATCACTCGTCATCTACAGGAGAATGGACAGCAATGCTGCTACTGGTCTTGTCCTCCTGGATGCGAATATCGTAAAAGCTTTCCAGCTCATTCCTCGCATCAGAAAACCCATCGTACACACGGACATGATTACGTATCCATTTGGATAGTTGAGACACATTCCAGGAATACGAAAACCTGCTCTCCAGCATAATAATAGCGCCCCAATCCATCTTGTGGCGAAGACATCTGCCAAGGGCCTGGTTGATAGCTCGGAATGCCTGAATGACATACCACTTTGATCCGCTTAACGTCTGCCCAGATGAATACTCCTGCTGATTAGGGACACAGTGCAAATCGTTGTACTCGCGCTTTAGAATAACCTTCACATCCTTGAACGCTGGATACGGAATACCAATGTTGATGATGGTTCTGCACAGGTGGTCTGAAAAGTCAATGCCCTCGGAAACCTTGCCTCGGTACACAGCAAACATTATAGCGCCTCTTTCAAGTGGTGTTTTGCTGTCAGGTTCCTTTCTCATCAGTTTGCGGTAACTGTTTAGTAACTCGTCAAACTCCTCTTTAGAGCTACCCTGCCCCTCGGTAAAAACCTCCTTATACTCTTCGATCCTTGCCAGGTCGCCGGTCACTGTCCAGCGAGCCAAAAGTTTGTTCAGAAGAGAGTAGGAGGTAACAAAGACTAGCATTCCATCGGGACAATGCGCAGCGATCGACGCGATAGCCTGGCCCAGATCATCCTGGAATGTCAGCATATCAGCATTCTTATACTTGCCTTCAAGCAGACCGCCAGAAGGACCGGTCTTTATGCACATTGCTTTAAACCGACACGGCTCTACAACATGGTTTGCCTCAAGTGTGCTCTTAAACGCCGTGCGCAGCTCTGACGCATAACTATCTAATGGTGAAAGCGTGCCGCTTGTTAGAACAATGGTTCGAGATAGTTTGGAAATCTCGGCAAACACAACGGCTGGCGACATTGCCCAGAACGCAAGCGTGTTGACAAAATACGGAGCTTCGCTGGTATCACCGCCTCGGCTTTGACGGCTGTTGCGAGTACCTTTGTGGTTGCGCATAGGATTTGGAGCACGGATAATTGCAACCTTGTAGTCCGACTCGTATAGTCCGTCATCCAACAAAATACACTTTAGGACACTCAGCAGCTCCCCAATAAGACGCATGGAAGGTCCAGACAAGTGAAGAGGAAGCCTCTCTGATACATGGTCCGTTTCTGACTGGAAAATCCCGCCTAAACGGTTAGTGGGATCTTTTGCTTTAGGCAGCTCTTTGATGTACGCCTCAATCGCATTGAAATCGGACTCGAGCTGACGAACTGAGTGCGGCGTAAAGCTCAGCTGCGCAAGTACCGAGACTAAGGAGGAATCCGGTTTTGGCCACACACACGTCTGCGACTCGTAATCACGAAACTCATAAGTGTTATCCTCGTTCTGCAGCCAATAACACACGCTCGCTGCCATTCTGGAGATCCGCATGTGTTTGTCAGGAAGAACAGACATATTTGCCATCTTATCACATTCGCTAATTAGAATGCTCAGTCGAATATCAGTTATTTCCTTCGACGCAGCGTCGCGGGCCGCGCCTTCAATATTGTGTGCCTCGTCAAGGATAATCACATTATTAGCAAGCGATATCCCCGCGGCTTCTCTCACACTGGGATCCAGAATGTAATTGTACGGGCAGAATATAAGATCAGCAGCGTCAGCCAGATCGCGAGACGCATAGTATGGACAAGATGCCTTCTGCCTCCCCAGCGTCACAAGGTCCTCAATATCCCAAATCTCATGCTCCCCGCCCTGCGACAGCGACCTTGCGCCAATCAGTTGGCGGAATCTGGCATATGGCCCACACATATTGCCATCCTTGAGCTCACTGCACATCTCATCCACAGACGCTGCTTTCCGGGCCTTGCCGTGGATGCACATCTGTTTACGGCTGCCCAGAACGGCCATCGGAACGCGATACGGCGTCTTTTTCCGCAGTTCATCGACAAGCTGCGAAACCTGCTTGTGTGTTCGCGAACCAAAGTATATACGCGGGATCCCGGTGCTCTGTCCATAGTTGTCTCTGTAGTCCTCAAGTATCGAAACGTCGTTGGCGTCCAAGCCTGGGGGAATGCGCATCTTTGCAATGTCGAGGATGTGTTTGGTTGTTTGCGACATATCACTGAGCGCTACCCCTAGCCGTCTATTGTGATCGTTGGCTTGGGAGGTCTTTTGCGATGATCCTTTTAGATCACTTTTATAATCACCGGTTGGAAGGCGAAAAGTATCCGACTTAATAGTACTAATAGTGGGTTTTGAATGCGGAATATGTCTGCGATTGCTTTCCACAAAATCCTCACTGTCGTCTGGCTTTACCTCTAGATGGGGCTTGATATCTGGTTCTGGCTGATCCGTCCCAATCGAGTTGACAGGCGTTGGTTTGTCTTTTAAAGACTCCTTTTCCGCAAGTGGTTTGCTGATGGCGTCAGGCGACATGTCTGGGCCGCAGAAATCGGGGAGCGGGTTATGTTCAGCAAACTTCCTGATGATGCGTACTACATTTACCTTTGACTGATTTACCTTTGCAGCAAAGTGTCGTCTCCAGCCCAGTGCAGCACAGAGTAGCGCAAGCGACTTTCCAGACCCTGTGGGACTCTCAATCATTGTGTTATGCGATCCGTTGAGTGCTCGAATCATATGGTTCATCATGCCCAGCTGCGATGGATAGGGCGAAAACGGAAAATGTATCTGAACACCACCGATAAAGTATGTGGAGCACTTTATGTCTGGCGAAATTCGCACTCGATTTTTTGCATTGAGGTACTGGTCGAATGGAGGTGGCGAGTTTTCTTCTGTTGGCGATAGACTTGGCAACTCTATGGCTTGAGAAGCCGTTCTCTTTGGACTCTGAGAGTCACCCGCTTCCGCTTCCGCTGCTGCTGCTTCCGCCGCCGCCATGCTTGACAAAATAAACTAAATAAAAAATATTCTACCAATTGGTAATTTGTGTAAAAAGCAAACAGACAAATACAAAGAACGAATCGACCTAGTTCTTTTCCTAGCTCACTTTTTACGCAGCAACCACAGTACTCGTTGAGAATATGCAGATCTCTTAACAAAGCATATTGATCTATTGATCGTTATCAAGCTTAGTGTTGGCTAAAAAATGCAAACAAGATCTAATATTGGCAAATAAAATTACAAATCGTAGCGGACGTTCGACTGCCTCCTATTTCTTCTCTTGCGAAGTTTGCGTTTCTGGATGCAATTCATGTTCTCTAGATAGCTACTGGGCTCCGGTGGCTCATCCACCCTGATTAAGCTGTCTGCTTTGCTTGACTCTTCTATTTCTGAACTGAGGGCAATACTGCCTGCTGTATATAGCTCTGGACCTGGGATTGGATAGCTTTTATAACCATTCCACAGGTTAAAGTGTATTCCAGGCTGACTCTTTTCATACACACCTGGAATTGCCACGCCTTTAGGCTCTGCAGTACCATTGCCAATGATATACACCTGTGCACAATTTGGGTAGTATTGCGCACCAGCGTCCTTGTCATCCCCATATTGCCTCTCAGCCTCGTGCAGGGCAATGACCTCTGTACGCACCAGATACCCACCCTGCTTGATATCCGCAGGTATCTCTATATCCAGTTTTCCATTCTGTCTGTTGAAAACATCAATACACCAGTCTTTAGTATCTGGATTGTAGCCAAGCTCAAAAATCTTGAACCACACTTGTCCTTTGCCGTTGCTTTCCAGTGGAGCCATATAAACAATGCACGGTCCCCAATGCTCACCTTCTATTCCTCTTGAACTACGGTCATTTTCCTCATGCCATTCAATGGTTATAGTAGAGCCAGCTACAATACCACAAGTTTCTGTTGATTCTGCAGACATGTCAGTTGTCCTGCATACCAAGTCTTCAGAGTCGGGGTCCCTGACTGGAAAATTAAAGTTACTCTGGTATGGTCTTATACATTCTCCTCGACCAAGCGCAGTACCATTTATGGTCATGCTATAAAGATGTGTATGCGCATCAGCAAACCCAAGGAAACCCCCAATAAGAACCAGGAAAAATGTAAAGAACATTGCCAAGAATAGTATAATAATAGTTAAATAAATAAGCAAAACCTAACAAAGTAAAAAAAGATAAAATCTGTTTCTAACACACGTTTAAAACATTTTAAATGTTAAAAGTCGCTTTAAAAACGTTTTCATGAACTTCATGTGTGAAGAAAAAACTTCTAGAACAACTATCTAGAAAGCTATAAAGTGGTCACACTAGCATTGTTTTATTTACCTGTTTTCTTCTTAGAATCATCTACCAACTGAATAAAAAGAGCTTCACGTAGAGGTTTTTAATATGATCTTACTAATAAAATAGTATTTTTTTATGTAAAAAGGTGGATAATTTTCACAAGGAAATTCAAAAGAAAGAGCCATATTATCTTCATCTCTTTGAGATAGTATAATCTCATTCAAGGGTGGTTGTGAAAATAATAATAAGTGTAGGCAAAGATGGCTTCTTAATTTATACTTGATGATATGTTTAGCCATGTATCTTTGCTTGTTCTAAAACTAGTCTAATAGATAAAGCAGTTGGATGTTGCATAAGGCGAGACTTGCACTTTTTAATTTGCAATTTAAAATACAATTAACAGTTGATTAACATAATATCAAATTAAATTAGCTATTGTTTCAGTCGGATTTATGTTTTCAATCATAATCCAGTCAATTGCCACATGAACAATATCATGACTGCATTGGTGCCAACCTTTACTACCGCCATGCCAGACAATGCATATATCATTTCAAAAATAAAGCTGTTGTCTCCGAGCTTATATAAAGTGTATTTTTAAGGAAGCGAGTAAATGGCATAGACATACACAATCTATTTTTCCATCATCTCTTTTTATTGCTTAGCTAGCTTATTCTTGAATTCTCTTTTCTATTTGTCATTCTAACGACGTCATGCCTCATAAAACAGGATCGTCACATTGGAGAAAGAATTATGGCCCAAATTCACTTCCTCTCACAATGACCACTGTAGTTAGAGGCACTTCAAATGAGTTGCTGGTGTATAGTAAGCCCAAAGTAATAAAACCAATGGCAACATGCAATTATTCTACCCAAAGTAATAATGTTAGCAAATTTGAACTTGAGGATAAAGAAAGGAATTAGAAATTGCAGCAGTTATTGTTTAAACATAAAGTAATTATATACAAGAATAAGAAAAAACACAGTCTGAAGAGAGCAAAACATACATCTCCAATATTATAATAACTTTAAAGTGTGCAAATTATAGAGAAGAGAAGCAAATTAAAATAACTAACTGCTAACAATAAATAATTTTTTATTTGAAAATATTAAAGTATTAATAACTGTGGTTGTAAATTAACCAACTGCAGCCTTTGAATAGTATGATATCCATTGGCACATGAGCATTAGCTGCTTTTGCATGTGGTACAACTTCCATCCATATGATGGTCATACCACTATAAACAGATTTGGTTGTAAAATGAAAATTATATAATAAAAATTTCTATTTATAGACAAGCATAAAATAAAACATATATAAAGAAGACTTTTTGAGCCTGCTCATTCCTATGCTAAACTTGTTTTGCACCATCAATACTTTCACCATATAGCAATTTATAAAATACAATAGGTAATACAATCTACTAGTTTTGATTAAAAATGCGCAAGCCAAGTAATTCATCAAACATTCCAAAGGAAACTACAAGAAATCAATCTGCTAGATCATGCAGCACTAGCCCTAATGGTTCAGCAGGAGAACAGAAAAGGCCAAATACTGGACCTGGAATTAGAGGTCATTACTCAAGAATGAGAAGGGAAGACCTAGCTGTAACAGAACAATTGGGAATGAATGATCAACAAAGAAGAGGAAGAGGAGGTTTACAAAAAAGAAAAGGAAAACCAGTGGATGAGTAACATTACTACTATTGCAAATAAAAACTTGGCTGTTTGATAAGAATACTTTATGTTAACTAGAATAACAGGCTTTTGATAAGCAAAGAGTTTATTTGCATTGTAATGAATAGCTGTTTCACACATGACCCTGCCACTCACTACAGGTTGGCTCTTTTTATGCCAAATTTAGCTTGAAAGCAAGAAAATTTTTAAAGAGCGACTTATAAATAAATGAGAGTAATATAAAAATCTTCTATCAACAGGATAAGGCTTTCTTTATGTCCAATAAATGTTTTAGTTTACTTGTTTTAGGTCTGTTATTACAATAAAGTGTTTTCTTTACTATGCTAAATCAATTTATTAAGAAATGGAAAGTCCTCAGATACAGTGACTGTTCATTAAATTCCAGAATAATTTATTAAATAAATTAATAATAAATTAATGAATGTTTAAATAATTGCAACCTTTGGTTATAATTATATCTACTGGCACATGAGCATAATTTGTTTTGCATGTGGCATACTTTCTATTTATATTGTAATCATACAGCCATAAACATATTTAATTGTAAATTAAAGTCTGCCATTTCAAAATGTCCATCTATGAATTAGCATAAAGTGAAATTTATAAAATGAGTGCTTGCTAGAGTCTGCTCATTTTTATGTTAATTTTGTTTTGCACCATCAATTTTTCTTACCACATAGCAATCCACGTATTATAATAAATAATTTAGCCTACTTGATTCTATTAAAAATGAGCAGGCATGGTAATATTCATATCATAAAATATGGAAATGGTTACAAGTGGGTTGCAAATGGACATGAACACATTTTTGCACACCCAACTCCAAATAGAGAAGGCATTATACAAGGGCATAAAGCTGATGGCTTAATAAGAGGTTGGGAAGAGAAAATAGGAAAAGCAAAAAGGCAAAAAGCAAGAGAAAGAGCAAGGAAAAAAGAGGAAGAAGAAGAAGAAGAAAAGGAAAAAAAAAGAGAAGGACAAAGAAGTTTAAGAATAAAAACGAGAAATGTAGAAAAGGAATTAACAGATATAAAAAGCTATATTAAATAGTAATAGGGATAATAAAACAAACATTGTAAGAAGAACACCAGAAATCAGTACACCAATGCATAAAACAAGACAACCAACAGATGAGGATTAATATACTTATTTTGCAAATATGAATTTATCATTTTGGATAAAATTCTTGTGTTAACTGGAATAGCAGTTTTTTGCTAGATAGAGAGTTAAATTTTTGTTATAATTAATTACAGTTTTAAGCAATTCCGTAACCTGCTACAAGCTTGCAATTTTTTATGCTAAGGTTTTTATGTAAATGTAAAAATTTGTTTGAATAACATAATGCATTATAGGCAAAATACTTTATAAGTTCACAAGAAGCAAATGCTCTGTTAAATTGTGATAAAAGTTTTCTATATTATTGAGAGTAGTATAAAAACTTTTATCAACAGAGTGAGAATTTATCATGGCTGGGTTTTTCTTGGTTGGCTTACTCTAGGTTGGTTCTTACAATAAAATGTTTTTAACTATAAAATTAATCAATATTAATAAATGGAAAATTAGTAAATGTTTAAAAAATTCTTACATTGGATTAGAATTGTATTCATTGGCACATGAGTAGCATGTGCTCTGCATTGGGTACAATTTTCATTTATACAGTGGTAATGTATTGTAGTTTTTTTTATTTCCTTTAAACTCCCTAACGAAAACTTCATTCTAACATTGAATATCGGTGCTTTTTATAGCCACCGATCATTCTGTGTTTGAAAGAATACAACATTTAAGATCACATCCTAAATGAAAGAATATTATTATCGATGGTATACAATGTTAACATTGTCATACGTCATCATAACATCATGCCACCGTAATAAGATTTGGTTGTAAAATGAACACTTTTAATTTGGAATCCTTGATTGTAAGCTAGCATAGGATAAAGTGAATATAAATTCAAAATATGCTGGTGTTCGTTTGTTTTATATTATTCCTTTATTAGCCACCAATCTTTTTTACCTTATAGCAGTTTATAAAAAATGACAGATAATTCGAACACTTCAAACTCATCAGTAGATGAAGTGTCATAGGATTAAATCAACATAGTGTTGTTGGATATATATAGCCCATCCCCCCAGGATCCGATGTGGAATCCGGGTTGGCTTCCTTTAGTCATTTTCCAGTTATCCCAATATATCTCTTATATTATACCACATGAAGTAGATGAAGTAGCTGATTTGATTGACATATTGGAACTTCCAAACATAACTAAAAAAGATGGTGTTATCAAAATCAGCAGAGTAAAGGCTGTGCGTCCAACACCAATACGGCGTTTCAAATTACAAGAAAAGACGGATAACACAGCTACAAAAGGCATTAGTAGATAACTCACATTCACTAAATGTTTAACACCCTATGAGCATACAGAGAGCAAATGTATTGACCAAATGTGAAGAGCATTTTACATAAAAATAAGAGCAATGCAAAAGAGCAACAATCTACACCTTAAAAGGCAAGAGGATTATGAAAACTTTATTATCTAAAGAATAAGGCTTTTATCATGCCTTGAAAATTCTCTTTGGCTTGTCTTTAATGTAGTTTTTGTCCTTGTAATAAAGTGCCCTTATTATAAAACTAGCTTACAATGAATTCAATCCTGCTTGCTAACATTTGCAGATTAAGATAAAATATTAAAATTTATTGGCATGAGCAGTCATTAGGTAGAAATTGATAATTGGTAAATGCGATTCCACCCTCTTCACTACATGTGGGAGTTCACCGTCTTAGCAAGAACAATAATGAGCCAAAGAAATGATGGGGATACCATAAAATGAGTTCCACGGGCATCGCAAACGCCTTTTGGTTTTAAATTCCTTAGGTCTTTTATGACTTCAAATTTTATTAACCTTCTAGTTTTGTTTTATTACTCAATACACTTATTCAATAATAATAAAACATTGTAAACATATTTGAAGTAATAGGAGTTTGATGGTTAATGAAAATGATAATGGGGTTTAAAACTCATATTCGCGAGTCGCGGGGTTAAGCTGAGCACGGATAGTGGGGTCCAAGTACACCTGCTCTTCCTGCTCAGGAGTGAACGGAGCATGCTCCTTGATCTGGATGAAGGGGTGGTTTCCAACCAGAGTATTCTGCCAGTAGCGGTAGGACATGGCATCACGACGGGCCAGTTTCTCGTTGTAGGCATCAAGTTGAGACTGGTCCAATGTAGCCAGCACGTAATCGGGATGGATGATCAGCAGCTCACCGCCAACCTGGCCAAACCCAAAGGACGTGAGCATGGCGGCCTTGATTCCGGGGGTCTGGATACTCTTGGACAAGTACAGGGCGTACTCGCAGGCTCTGAGGTCCTCATCAATGTTATCGGCATTCCTGTTTCCGGGAACAATACCTGTGCGGAGACTCTGGATAACACCGTTGAGCATGTAGATGGCAGCGGGGCCCTTTGGATGGCCGGTCAGCCATTTCTGGCAAACAACGGGGACTACGTTGCCGGGGGTGCGACCAAGATGCTTGAACTGCTTGTGCACTACTTCGGATTCGTTCTTATCGTTGGCTACGGTGGAGGTGGCGTGGAAGGAGGCCATGCCGATATCGTCGACCGTGAGGCCCCAGACTGACAGGCTTCCGCGAACGGGCGAAATGTCTGGTCTTCTCCTCCAGAACTCGTTGAACCAAAGGTCCTGGGCGCTGCGTTTGGCGGCTTCAAAGTCAGCAGCAATCTGGGAAACAGCTAGCTGCTTGTTGTCGTCGTCGGTATCGTCGACCTGGTCAATCTCGTTGCGCATGGATAGCTCGAGAGCCTGGATCTGGTCGCGGAGCTTCTGCTTGCGGTAGTCGAAATCGAGGATACGCGGGGGAATGGCCGAGGCGTGCTTCTCCTGGGCAAAGGACAGAATGCCCTGGCCTGGCGCAGGCACCGAGCGGCCCTGCTTGTCAGAGGCCATCTCATTCATTCCAACAATACCGTAGATGGGAGCGCCAAACTCCAGCGCGGCAGCAGCAGACATAAGCACAACGACACCGGCGCCCTGACTTTCGACAAACCCGTTGCGCGTGGTGGTGCAAGGACGCGACCCCTCGGCCGGCGTGCGACCGGTGGCAAAGTCCTCCAAACTGTTGTTGGTAGCACCCATGTTGGCAAACTCCACAGAGTTCTCCTCGCCAAAGTCCTCAACACCGCCGGCAAGCATAACCTTGGCCTTTCCGGCCTGAATCGTCTCGATTGCCACGTCGATGGAGAGAAGACCGGTGGCACAGGCGCCAACCACGGGCTTGACGGGACCCGAACACGACATCAGCAGCATGTTGACCCAGGCCTGGATGGTCGAGATGAAGACCTCCTGCAGAACATCGCTGTTGGCCTCCTGCTCCAGAAGTCGCGACTTGAAGATATGGCGGAACGAGATGCCGCCGCCGGCGCCTGAGCCGATTGAGTTGCCGACCTGCGAGACGTGGAAGTGCTTGTACAGCTCGTACGGATCGGTGATTCCCGACCGCACCAGAGCCTCGACTGTTGCCACCAGTGTGTACATCGTGACCATGTCGATCTGCTTGGCCAGATCCTCGGGAATGCCAAACAGCGTGGGGGTCCAGCCGGTGGGAATCAGTCCGGCCACCAGACGATCGGTGGAGACCGCAGCAGGCACGCGGATCACCGCACCCTTGCGGAAGCGCACAGACCAGGCACCGCCATTGGTTTCCCAGATATCAACCCTATCGCCGTTGCTCTTCTTGTACTCGTGGGCATCGTCAAAGCTGGCCTCAAAGGCATCCATGTCGTGCTCGATCTGCACCTCGCGAAGCACAACCTTGGCGTGCGGATCGTAGCCGTGCGAAAGGTCGGGCTCAATGAGGCGCACGCCGGTGTGCGCCATCATGAACTCGAGGTAGCGGGACTTGACCTCATCGTCGCGGACGGGTTCGCCGGACTTTGCGTCAACCCAGCCGACGTAGTGCTTGGCGGCGCCGGACTTGCCGGGAAGCGGCCCGTTGAAGTGCTTGATCAGCCCCATGATCCACGCCAGCTCGATGCACCCGGCCATCGTCAGCTCGCCAAAGGCCTCCATCTGCCAGCGCGTCTCCGCGTGGCCGTACGGCCCAACCTCGCCGTATCCGGTGATGACAACCACCTTGTCGAGATTGACGGCTCCTTCCAGCCGCCGGAGGTGCTCCAGACTGGCGTAGCTGCGCGGCTGCGGGAAGAAGCTCTCGTGCTGCGCCAGCGTAAACAGATCCTCTGCGGCCACCTTGGTTCTGCTGGCCACATCGCCGTAGTGCGAGACGAGACTCTGGATGTTCTCGTAGTAGGCGAGCCGCTTCAAGCTGCACTCGGCCTCAAGCCCGTATTTGGCGTCGCCGGCCACACGGCTGAGATCGCGGATTGCGCCCAGCCGCCCGTCGAACTCTGCGCAGATGACCTGCGCGCTCGCCAGGGCGTGGATCTTGGGATTCATCAGCGCAAGGATGTTGAAGGCCATTTCGCGGGTGGTGTAGGTGCGCGCGCCGTGGGACTCGATCTGCGGCGCAATGTGGTTGTTCCCGGCCATGAGGCCGGTGCCGCGCACCCAGCCGATGAAGGTGCCGGCCACGGCCATGTACTCGCGCCAGTGCTCGGACTGCCACCTGTTGAGCAGCGTCTCGAGCGCCGCCTTGCACTCGCCGTAGAGTCCGTCGCCGCCAAAGGTGCCGTGGTTGGGCGACAGCGGCAGCACGATTAGCGAGGGGCGGAAAACAAGGCCGCGCTTCTCCTTCGTGTCCTTGATCCCGCCAAGCAGGCGGATCACATTGGTCAGCATCACGCGCTGCGAGAACTCGGACCGCGACCCAATCGACGTGGCAAACGACCCGATGTCGGACACTGCGGCAAACGGAACCACGTAGTCGATGTCCTCCCATCCGAGCTGGCCAAACACGTACTCCACCAGCTGGCGCGTATCCCCGGCCGAGCCCTGGTTGAACGGAACCACGATGAGCTCCGACCCGCGGGCCCCCGCCTCCCGGTAAACCTGCTCGAACGCCTGGATCGTGCGGCGCGAGTAGCTGGATGTCGTTGCCAGCACCTTGGCTCCGCCCGCAAGCAGTCCGCGCACCACGTCGAATCCTATCGACCCCTTTCCGCACCCCGTAACCAGCGCCGTCTTGTCTGCGAACGAGAGGCCGGGGCTGCCATCGCCGTTGCATTGCGCGGCGAGTCCGGCGTAGTAGACTGCGGAGAGCTCGCGGTTGTGCGTCCACCGCGTGGGGTCCTCGGCGCTCCGGGTCTTCAGATACAGGTACGGCGGCGGAGCAATGCTGGTTTTGTCAGGTCCTTCTCCTTCCTGCTTCTGCTCCATCATCTTCTGCGCGTACTCTACGAACGAGGGCTCGCCCTCGCGCAGCACCTCCTTGTACTCCACCGCGCCGTCGCCCAGCACCTTTGTCTGCGGCCGCATTGGCTGCGACATCTCCTTGTACGCAGGCAGCGTCCTTTCCTTCAGCGCCTTGGCGCAAGCGTCGCGCAGGGTGCGGGCCAGCACCAGCGCACTCTGGTGGTTCTCGGACGTAGTGTTTGTTGTGGCAACATTGGGATCTTGGGCCTCGAGTGCCTTGACCATGCCGTCAAGGAGACTCAGGAGCGAGGAGTCTGCGCAGCACTTGACGCGGTGGATCCGCGCAGCAGCGGTGGCAGCCGGCCGCTTAAGGCCGCCAACCAGGGTCTGCTGGATCCAGTCGTACGCGTCCTGGCGCGCCCAGCTCCAGTACGAATCGAAGTGGCGGGCCATCTTCGCATCAAACCGGGGGGCAATACCTTCGGTGAAGTCGTCGCCCAGCTCGGTCTCCAGCATATCCAGCTTGCTCTGCAGCCCAGCGGCCTTGGCCTTCTCCTTGTCCACGAGCCGGTTGGTGGCACTCAGATCAACGCCGGCGTACCGCGCGAGCACCTGCATCTGCTGGAGCGCAAAGTCCGTCTGCTTCTTCTGCAGCGCAGCAACCTCGGCGCCGCTAACCATCGGGCCACCCGCAGCAGCACCACCAGCCGAGGCGCCAGTGGCGGATGAAGCGCCCAGCGAGATGCCGGCCCGCTTGGCGTATCTGGAAGCGAGCTCGGCGAGCCACGCAGCCGCCTCGGCCTCGCCAGCCAGTCGGGCCTTGGGCTCCGACGCGAGGGCGTAGAGCAGCACGGCGTCCTGGCGGCCGGGACCCAGGGAGCACTGGGCCTGGAGCAGCGCCCGAGCGGAGGAGAGCGCGAACCCGCCGGGCATCTTGCTGCTGAACAGGCGTGTGAGCTGTGCCTGCGTGTGTTTTCCCAACTGGCCGTCGAACACGCCGTCGACGGTGGCAGCCAGCTCGGTGATAACTAGGTCCTCGGCCTTGCTGGGCAGCTTGCCGGCAAACTC
The DNA here is from genome assembly GCA_027578915.1 of Coemansia sp. RSA 1200. Classification (NCBI taxonomy): domain Eukaryota; kingdom Fungi; phylum Kickxellomycota; class Kickxellomycetes; order Kickxellales; family Kickxellaceae; genus Coemansia; species Coemansia sp. RSA 1200. The sequence continues at coordinate 40,123 of JANBTT010000083.1, read as the reverse complement.
CTTGTGCAGGTCGCCGAAGATCTCGTTCTGCAGCGTGGATTTCCCCGCGGCCAGGCTCTTGATGCTCTTGTCCAGCGGCAGCGTTTCCAGCTCGATCTTGAACTTGCGCGCGGCGATGGATGCGATGACGTCGATGGCGCGGGGCGGCTCGTCGCCGAAGGATGCTGGAGCGGGAGCAGCTGGGGCGGCAACTGGAGCTGCAGCAACCGGTGCTTCTGGAGCTGGTGCAGCTGGCGCTGGTGCAGCCTTCTCCTTGGGCTTCTTCTCAGCGATCTCGCTCACGGGCGGAGCAGCAGACTTGCGGTCCATGTAGTACACGGTCTCCCTGTCGTTGGCAACGTGAAGAACATCGATCTTGCGCGGCATGAAGCCCCTGCTGGCCAGGGTCTTAGTCGCCATTCCGCAGAGCACGGGACTAGCGCCAACCTCAATAACACGACGGATGCACAGCGGCTCGAGCAGGTCCTGCGTATCGATCCACTGCACGGGCGAAGCGATCTGGTAGGCCAGGAGCTCAACAACGAGCTCGGCGGCCAAGGACCTCAGCTCCTCGTTGCTCTCCTCTGCAGTACCGGCGGCCGGCCACTTGCCGGCGTCTATCGACTCCCGCAGCACCGGCGACTGCGTGAGCTCGTGCACCATGGTGGCGTACTCCCTGGTGACTTCGAATGGCTGGGCCGTGAGGTTGGGCACGTAGTGCTTCTGCAGCGCGCCAATGTCAACGTTAGTCGGTTTGATGTACGATTGCAGCAGGGCGCGCAGCCGCGGCACGCAGGGGAGCAGCTGCGACGAGTGGAACGGCACGTCGATTCCGGACAGCGGAACCGTGGCGGCGCCCCTGAGTGCGGCGGACCCGAGGGCCTGGCTGTCGCGCGCAAGGGCGGCAAGCTCGCTGGTGGCCAGTGCGCGGGCAGCAGCATCAGCAATGCTGGTGGTTTCGGCCTCGGCCGGCTCGGAGGCGATGGCGTCAAGCACCAGACGCAGCGCGGCCAGCGGCAGCATCGAGCCCGAGACCACGTACTGCTGGCCGCGGATGTTGTGGTTCGCAATCTCCAGGAGCCCGCAGCCGCCGTTTGAGGCGAGAACGGCGTCGCGGACCACCGTGACGGCGTCGGCGAGCTGGCGGTGCCCGAACCAGGAGGCCACGCGCGAGGGGTTGACGGACACCATGGCGAAGCCGGAGACCGCGGTGTCGGCGTCGCGGGGCACGGCAGACTGCATCAGCATTCCGCGGTAGAAGGCGATGTCAACCACCTCCTCGACCGACAGCAGTCCGTTGCCGAGCGCGGCAAGCGCTGCGAGCTCGCCCAGCGAGTGGCCGGCAAACAGCGCGGCGCGGCGCGGAACAAGCGAGTGCGCGCGCATGTCGGCCACGGCGGCCACGGCCAGCACGGCCAGCGCCGGCTGCGTGAACTGCGTGGCATTGAGTAGGCCGCCGCCGCCAGCTGAAGCTGTGAAGGTGAAGGAGCCGGAGTCGGCGCGGATCCCCGGGAACAGCTGGGCGCAATCGCTGGCGGCGGCGTTGAGGGCCAGGTAGTTGGCCCTCACGCGCATGCCCGAGTCGCTGCCGCCGAACCGCACGGTCAGACGGTCCGGGCTGGAGCGCACGACATCGAGCAGCGAGACGCCCAGCCGGGACCGCATGTGGGCGTCAGCGCGGTCCCACACGCGCCGCGCGTGTTCTGACTGCGCATACAGGTCCATGCCCATCCCTGGGGACTGGGACCCTTGGCCGGTGAACACGAAGGCCGTGCGCGGCTGCTCGATCTCGGCGGCGTACTTGACCACGACGACGCCCGATTGGACGTTGGTCACCGAGCCGGCCACAAGCATCCGGCCGCCGTCCATCCCGCGGTGCGCGATGTCCACCGCCAGCGTGTCGCGCGGCAGCACCATGCCGACGCACTCGATCTCGAAGGCGCGCAACCGCCCGGCCTCGCCGTCGGCGGCATGCAGCTCGACAACAGCTCGAGCCGCCGCGCATGTCCACAGCCCCTGCGTCAGCGCTCCGGGGAGCCCGGCGACGTCGGCCACGTACTCGTTGATGTGGATCGGGTTGCGGTCGCCGCCCAACACGCTGTACTCGAGGTTTGAGGCTGGCACCGTGCACTGCATCAGCCGCGGGGGCCCGGCAATGGCGTAGCCGCCAGATGGGAGCATCCAGGCCGCCGGCGGGGCGCGGTGCGCGGCAAGGTAGTCGGTGACCTGGTTGCCGGCGCAGTTGGCCCACGCGTAGTCGACGGTGCCCAGCGGCGCCGTGCGCTGGTCGTCGAGCAGCAGGGTGGCGTGGCCGGTGGTGCGCACGGTCGAGTAGACGGAGTCGCTCTTGAAGCGGTAGACCGAGTCGAGGCGGAACTCGACGACGGAGCCGGCGGCAACCACGGCGGACGGGCCGGCGTGCACGTGGAACCACTCCTTCAGCAGCAGCTCGCGCGCATCCTCGGGCGACGCAAACGCAACAACAAAGCGCTCGTCGGTGACGCGCCGCACCATGCGCTCCGGCGCAAAGCGGCGGTTGAGGCCGAGGCACGTGGACCGCATCTCGCCGATCTGCCGCCCGTTGCAGAACATCTTGCCGGCGGAGACCAGGAGCCGGCCGGAGCCGGACGGCGCATTCGACAGCTCGCCGGGCGTGAGCTCCGTGGTGACGCGGTCGCCCACGCTGACGGCCGGCGCGTCGTCGAGCAGCCGGTAGCGGTAGTCGGTGTGCACGACCTCCAGCTGGCCGCCGCCGATGTCCGACGCGCCGAGCACGCACAGGATGTCGGGGATCAGCGGCATGTGCACGTAGTCCAGCGGAACCGCAACCCGCCCGGTGAGCGGGTCCGCGCGCGGCGTCCACACGCGGTCGCCGATGTTGCGCGCGAAGGCCCGTGCGTGATCCGCGGTGATCACAAATCCGGGGCCCCTTACTACGGCGTCCGAGTCCGTCATGTCGGCGAATGTGCGCGCCGGCTCCGCGCTGTCAACCCACGCGGACTGGAACAGCGCCTGGGCGGCCCGCGCAAACCGGTCCGTGTGCTGCCGGATCGGCGCCAGCGGATGCTGCGCGTCGAATGCGAACTCGAGCGGCAGCGCCACGCGGGTCCCGCGCAGCGGCACGCGGTGGAACACCGTCGCGGCGATGTCGCCGGAGCTGGTGTCCCGCGATACCGTGACGCGCGGCTCGGCGTCGCCCGGGTCGCTCACGCTGAGCGCCTGCGGGTCGCCGGTGGCGATGTCTATCTCGACCGTCGCCGTCTGTCCGGCGCGCGGACGCAGCAGCCGCCGCACCGGGTTGGCGGCCCACGCGGCGTCGCGCACAACCACCGCCGAGCCCAGCAGCGCCTGCAGCCAGCCGCGCCGGGCGCCGCCCAGCAGCCGCAGCCAGGCGTCGAGAGACGGCAGCTCCCGCCCCAGCCGGTGCTCGGCGACGGCGCCGTCGGCGCTCACCGTGGTGGCGACTCCGGCAAGCGCCCCGGCCGCAACAGCCGCTGGCGGGTCGCCCACGCTTGCTGCCTCGGGCACGCGCGCGGCGTCTCCGGCGTACTCGGCGGCAAGCACCGCCTGCACGTGGGCGCGGTAGATGCCGTCGAGGATGTCCTTGACCGGCTCATCGACCGCGACGCTGTAGCGCGCAGCCACGGGCCCGTGCTGGATGATGGTGCGCTGCGCATCGCCGCCGACGACGGCGGCCAGATCTTCGCTCTGCCAGTACGACGACTTCTGCAGCGCAGCGGCGAAGTCGGCGGCATCGAGCGAGGCGATGAACGGCGCCGGCTGCTGGCCGCCGGCGCGCCAGCTGGCCACGAAGAACTGCGCATCGGCCGCCGCCAGCCGCAGCGTGCGCGCCCGCGGGTACAGCGCTGCCAGCGACTCTGCGTAGGCCAGCGGGCTGCGGTGCGCCACCACCTTGACGGCCGAGCAGTCGGGCGGCGCCGCGGCGTCGGCCAGCCGCCGCTCGGCGCGGTCGACGAACTCGAGCACGCGCCGGCGGAACGACTGCGCCGCCCACCGCTCCTCGCGCTCCACGTACGTCAGCTCGACCAGCCGCTCAACGACGCCGGCGTAAGTCATCTCCTCCAGCTCGCAGGCGGCTCCGTCGATGGAGGAGCGCGCGAACCACGGCCGCATGTAGTCGGCGTCGAGCCGCGCAATTATCTCGGCGCGCCGCGCATCCAGCGCCGCCTGCTGCTGGGCGCGCGGCAGATCAAGCACCGACTCGCGCAGATCGCACAGCATCCGCACGGCGCGCGTGGCCAGCGCGTGGTTGCGCTCGCCGAGCTCGCTGGTAAGCGACGCGACGCCGCTGCCGTCCTCGGCGCCGGCCGCCCACTGGGCGTCGGTGATGCCCGGCGCGGCGGCAATCAGCTCCTTTGCGCCGCGGCTGGTCAGCGCCTCGCGCGCAACCATGACGCGCGACGCCAGCAGCACGCCGTCGACGGGCATTGGCGCGCGGCCGAGCCGCGCGCTCCACTCGCCGGTGATGTACGGCAGCGTGTCGTGCGCGTCGCCGAACCCGGACCCGACAACCAGCGCGATGTTGCGGCAGGCGCGGATGGCTGCGTATGTCTCGAGCAGCGGCGCGTGGAAGTCCGCCAGCGAGTGGTGGCCGCCGGCGCGCCCGCCCGTCCACTGGCACACGATCGGGAATCCGTCGCTTGCCTGCGCGATCTGCACAACCTGCCGGATCGCCGCCGCGCTGCTTGGCTTCAGCGCCAAGTGTCTGACGCCGGCGGCCCGCAGCGAGGCGACCACCTCGGCGGCCGCCTCCAGCGACGGCACGCCGCCGCCGATGCACAGCCCGGCAATGGGCGCGCCCTTGGTCTCGCGCAGCCGCAGCAGCGTTGGCAGCTGGAACGACCACTGCTTCGGGTTGATGTAGATGCAGTTGATCGTGATGCCGTGGCCGCCCGGAATCGCCTTCGCCAGCGCCAGCACCTTGCGCTCCATATCCTCCGCACTGTGCATCCCGCCCCCCGCCAGCTCCACATGGTAGCCGGCGTTGCTGATGGCGGCAACGAATTCGGTGTTGGCCGTGGTTGGCGTCATTCCGCCAACCATGACCGTGGGCTTGCCCAGCATGCGGTGCATCCGCGTGTCCAGATGCACTTCGCCGGACCCCGCCAGCCGCACCAGCCGCGGCTTGAACTCCTCCGCCCAGTTGGCGGCGCGCACAATACGCTCTGCGCGGTGCTGGTAGATGTCGCCGCGCGTGCCCAGCTGGGCGTGCGAGGCACTCGGCGTGAGTACGCCGGCGCAGCATACGGCCACGCCGCTGCCCTCGATGCTGCGGTGCGCCAGGGATCCGAATCCCGTGAGCCCGCCGGGCCCAAAGTCCACGATATGCGTGGTTTCTCCGCGGGGCTCCACCGCGCGCGGCCAGTCGACGCGCAGCACGCACAGGCTCTGGAGCATGTACCGCGTGAGCCAGTCGGATCCCAGCTCCGGGTCCCCTTCATTTCCGTCCGTGGGTCCGCTGCGGATGTCGTGGCCGTCGTCAAGGGCGCGCACCTCCAGCTGCATGGCGCGGTGGTCCAGAAGCCACCCGTTCTCGCGCGCCAGCTCCAGCATCGGGTCAATCGACTCCTGCAGCAGAACACAGTGGTACGGCGCTGTGATCTTCAGGTACACCGTGCTCAGCGAGGACCCATCGCCGCCGCTCTTGTCCCCGCTCTGCTGCTTCTGGTGCAGGTAGCTGACGAATCCTGCCACCGATGTCAGCTCGCCGGCCACCACCGTGCTATCGTACGCGTTGATGATGGCCAGATGCACGTGCTCCGCCTCTGTCCTTTGCTGGGCGTTAAACGCAGCCACGCGGGCCTCCACCGCCTGCTTGTCGAGCCCCTGGATCGATACCATCGGCTGCGCATCGCTGTTAGACGCACTGGTGCCCTCTCCTCCGCTCATTGCGCCCTGCAGCGTGTACAGCGGGTACGCGATTTGCGGAACTGCGCCCGATAGGAAGTGGATCCCCAGGATCTTTCTGCTGATCTCGTCGAACGACGCCTCGTCCGTCAGCATCGAAAACGCTGTTGCAATGGCCACGCCCTGGCTGTGGCCCACGGCAACTACAGAGAGAAAAAAACACACATAGATAAATGAATGAGGAAGGAAGTTTTCTTTTTTTTTTTTTAGTTATTGAGCTGAGCCAGCTGATCCAATCAATCTAATTGGTGCCTCGCAATCTTCATTTCAGATAGAACTCACCCTTGAACCGCCTCACCAGCTCCCCAGGCGCCATCCCAAGCGTCCTGAAAAGCACCAGTATTTGCATCAGCTGCGTCAGTCCGACAACAGGCAGACTGACGGCAATCCCACGCACATAGTCTTCTCCCGGCATGGTCTCGGGCTTGCAGATCCACTCGTACACGTCGAGTCCGTGGTAGTACACCTGCGCAACCCTGGCGTCCCTGGACTGGGTGTCAAGGAACTCGGACATCTTCGCCAGGTACTCCCTGACGATCGGCCCGTACACATCCAGAAGCCACGAGATCTCGTGCATGCAGTTGATTGATCCGCCGTGCTGGCCTCCAAACATGGCCATGACGCTGGGGGTGACCAACTCCTCAGCACTACCGGCTTCCCCTCTAAACAGTGCCGGCAACACACTAATGCTTTCTTCTTCTTCTTCTTGCTTGTCCGCCTCGCGGCGGTAATGATGCGCGCACTCCACAGTGTCCCACTGCTTGTAAAACGCTCTCAGCACAAGTCGCGCCCCGGACTCGTCCAGCTTGCTGTGGCTGCCAATCACACTGTGGATGTCGTTGGCATTGGCATCTATTCCGTAGCGCTTGGCAAACCCGTCAAGCACAGCGGCCGATACTTCTGCCGTCTCGCTGCTATTGCTGTCTATGCAGTACTCGAGAAACGATGCGTAAACCTCAATCTCGTTGGTCAGTGGCTGAGATGGCTCACCATCCTCGGTGCTTCTTGGCTTGAATGTCTTGACTAGCTCCTGTACTTTGTCAACCAATTCGCTTGGAATCTCTAATTGGATCTCCGTGGATCCGTGCTTGAGTAGAACACCTTGATCTGAAAAAGCAGCCATCTTTTTTTCTTTATGTCCTTTTAAACTGTAAGAAAATATTGAAATGTAAAAACGAGGAAATATATAAGAAAAGAAATTTTTGTCTTATTTCTTTTAATCGTGCGTATGGAAATCGGATCTTTTCGATAATAATAGTTGTAATAGTCAATTTGTTCAACAGAAAAACGAAGAGAGCCACATTAAAAAGGTTTTTATTCACTTTTGCTGGCAAGATAACATATCCATCTATTTATATATATTCAGAGCTTTACTATCTTCACTCTATTCTTCTTTCTGTAGCACTATTTCCTTCAATGTATCTAGGCTTTTGATACTTTTTCTTAAGGATATCATCTTATTCGGCCATGGTTACTTTCTGTTTCCTATGCTTGATTTATGCGGGTCTTCAAAAATAAAAAATACTTTTATTATAACTTGCCATTTTTTTTGAGCTTGAGAATGAGAAAAAAATGTTAACATAAATATACTTGTCTTTTTTCTTATTCACTCAGTGTGGCGTTTACAGCACAAAGAATTGTGGTGAATTTCTATTCAACGCTCCTCCGCATACGATCTCACGCCTCATTATATTGTTGGAACATGCATAGACGACGACGACAACTACAACAACTACAATAATCTATTTCTTTTTCTCCTTTCTCTTCATTTGCAAGAAATGAGCACTCACACTACCTAATGTATTATTCCCTTATTTTGAATAGGAACTATTGGTATATACGTTATCACCTCCACCCCCCACCTCCATTATTCATACAAGAGATTGAAAAAGATAATCACACATTTTTCCATTTACATATTCACATGTATGTTTCTGTTCTGCTCCTCATAGTCCATTTATTTTTCTAAAATAATTATAGCAAAAATATTCTTTTTCCTTTCTTCCGTTCTCACGGATTGCCCTTTTCAGATAAAGAAATAAAATAATACAAGAGCAAATTGCTCATAATCGCTATAGCATCCGACAATAGCGCAATCAGAAGCCTTTACCACCACTAATCTTACTACTCTGCACTTTTCTCATGCCGCCATTCGTGCATGCTACTAATGCATATGGCATATATGCCGATTGACTTGATATGCTACATGTCTAATTCCGTGCCATATTTTTATTTTATATGTATGTCGGTGGTTGTGATTGGGTGGGGGGGGAGGTTTTATTGTATACACATTGCCAAGCATAGTCAATTTACCAACTTTTTATGTTTGATTTTGATTTTTTTTTGTACTGTTGTCTAATGTCATTTTCATCTTCATCTTTATTCCTCCCGTTTGGCAAAAAAAAAACTAGAATGCATTTTGAAGCCAGCTCGGGTACTTTGCTTCTTAAACCAAGTCCATATTTCCTCTTGCTCCTAATCGGCGTGGGATCTAAACTGTCACAAGACGGTACCACTTATCATTAACTACTACATCAACACCAACAACAGCAGAAGCATGAAACAACATGATAATGTGGCGTGAATCCAATTCTATAGTATTTGCTAATTTTTCCCATAGCGGTTATTGTCACTTTTTTTAGGATCTATTGTCATTTACCAGCTTGTAATTAAATGGCAAAAAAAAAATTATTGGTTCTCCACCTCTCTTCTCCTCACCTTTATTTGCCATTTTTCTTTTTCTCTCCCTCAATCTTTTCTCTTTATCAAATTCAACCTTTTTCCAGAATACTAGACTGGAATTTGAGAATGGTGGCGAAATTCCATGTCGCAACCTCAACATTATAATTCCTTTTTTCCATGGGAAATTCTTTTTGTAAACAATAGACCTCCTCTTTTTATCTTTTTTTGTGCTTGGAAATGTGCAAACTGAAAAACAAAACTATTCATTTTACAGAAAAAGAAAAGAAAACGCCACAAAAAAGATATCCTGCATTCCATTTGTTTTTTCTTTCTTTTCTTCGCTCATCTCAATATATCCAAATTCCACTCATCTTTTTTTTTTTTCCCCATCACTATAATTCTATGTCCATAGATGGGATTGAAATGGGAAAAGGGAGAGTAACCAACTCGTAATAATCCTACTGACACACAAAAAAACGCAATGCTTTTCTGCACGGAATGTAGCATTATTCATGCTTTTCTAGTTTGTTTATTACACCACTTTTTCTTTTTATTTATTTGTTTTCTATCAACAATAGTATATTAAAGTTGGAAATACAGATATTATGTGGCCTTTTACGCAGGAGGAAAAATACGACATACGCGGCAAGACTGTGCTGGTTACAGGCGGGTTGGGCTGTCTCAGCACACACCTAAATGAAACCCTGCTTGGTATGGGTGCCAAGCTGGTTCTAACTGACTTCTTGTCCGACGACGAAGGCAGCAAAAAGTGCCAGGAGTACAACGACAAGGCAGGCCGTCGCGTGGCCGCCTACATCCGTGCCGATCTGGCCAACCTGGATGACCTCGAGATGATGGTCGACAAGGCGTTCCGCGTATTCGAAACCCTAGACGTTCTCGTCAACAATATCGGTATGCCGGCATACGGCGATTTCTACGAGGACCACGACAGCAAAAGCATTGCCTACAACCTCGACGTCAATCTCCGTGCGGCAATGATAGCCACGCGTCTGTTTGTGGAGAAGGTCAGGGCCTCTGGCACCAACAGGGAGGCCGCTGTGGTTAGCAACAGCTCGATCTCGTCAATGATGCCCAACGAGCACTTTATGCTTTATGGAACCAGCAAAGCCGCTCTAATCTACTTTACACAGGCAAATACGTACCTGGCTCCCCAGATACGCGTAAGCTGCGTTGCCCCCTTCATGGTTGACAGTCCCATGGTCAACAGGTACAAGAAGCACATTGACTCGCCGTACTACAACGTCCACACTGTTGTGCCTATTGAAAACGTAACGGCTGCCACTATCAAGCTGATTGAATCCAGATCCTCTGCTGGTCAGTCCATTATTTCAATTGGCGATTGGTACACCCTGCCTGTCTGGCATTTCACAATGTCAAAGGCGTACATGTACATCCTTATTCTCCTCTCCTGGGTAGTTGGTATTCTCAAAGCCATGGTGGGAATCCGCAGACAGCCCCAGTTTGACAAGGAAAAGTACAGGTGAACGGAAAATAATTCTGTAGTTGTCTAGTGTGATTAAAAGGGTGTTTTTTGTGCATGTTCCAGAACATTATTCAATGAGATTTTTTCCTAGCTATTAGCGGTATCTTTTATTTTAATAGTCTGGAGCACCTGCCATTAATGGCAATATTTCTTTATAGCAAAGTGCAAGAGAATGGGAGTTTTTTTTTCTCTCTATTTTCTCCACATATTTAGAATATTGTCATTTGTGTTATTAATGAGTCGAAAAAGCATTTTTACCACAGAGCTACGGCTGGTGCTCAGAGAACGGGCATTCTACTACATACGTGTTTTACTGATTAGCTCGTTAATGATCTGGGTTGGGCTTGCGTTGTTCTTTGCCATGGTATACAAGCGAAGTAGATATGCACACAATCTAACATTAAGGATCGTTGATTTTGACCACGGTGGTGTTGGTCAAAGTGTCACGCAGCAGTTGATAGAACGGAACCAGGGGTTGGATGCTCAACCTGTATGGATTCGGGCAGATGGCGAATTCTCCACATCCAAGCAAGTACGCGAATGGGTACGGCTGCATGGATGGGCTGCACTTACAATTAATAGCGGCACAAGTCAGAAACTACAACAGGCAGCAACCAGTACTAACAGCAACGCTCTATATAATCCAAAAGATGCTATAACAGTCTACGTTTCCTCGGGACGACTTCCCGTTGCGTACAGTTTGATGATTAGCACAGAGATACAGTCTGCTGTTCAAATGGTAATGGAGGGCTTTGCAGTTCGCTTCATACAGAGTATAGATCTTGAAAACGCCGCTGCGTTGCTATCGCTACAGCAGCTGGCTACGATTGCCACCCAGCCTGTTTCCTACAGAATTGTGGACGTGGCTCCTTTTATATTTGGCATTTCTCCAACGCTGATAATCAACGGATTTCTAGTCTGTTTGCTTTGCACCGTGGATGCTCTTATCGAATGGAAGTACAGGACATTCTGCTTTTATCTTCGTGCAAAACTCAATCACTTGTGGTTGGCAACACTGGTGCTTCTTCTAGCATGGACAACGTATATGGGCATGCTTGCGGCGCTAGCTCTATCGGCATTTGAAGGCCCAGGATACTCTGCAAACGCATTGCGTTTTACAGTTGGCCGGTTCTTTGCAGTATGGGGAACCACGACAATGACAGTACTAGCAGCAGCGCTATGGCTACTCAATTGGCTTCTTATTCTACCACCCGACGTTCTGGGGCTACCATCATTGTTTACAATCCAACCAAACATTGCGTGTATTCTGGTTGCGCCAGAGCTGGCGCCTGGGTTCTTTAAATGGATATACGCGCTGCCGTTCTACAATGGAGCCATGCTGCTCCGTTACATACTAAGTGGCGCATATCCGCATATTGGAACCAATGTTGGAATTATTCTTGGCGAGATATGTGTAATGGCCGTGTTGCTTTACATAACAATTGGTTTAAGACAGTTGGCTGTCTTGCGCGGCGTTTCAGACGAGGCTGGCTGGTATCGTGGAAATATCTTTTTTGACACACCCGTACCATACTACAAGGAAGAAGAGGCTGGTGAAAGGCCCGTGCTTCCGATATGCAGTATTATCAATTCGGATGCCAGACTTCGAGTAGGAAATCTTGGGGTATAGCTGGAGACAGCATACTGGCAAGTAAAGAACTGTTATCTTTTGCAAGTGGTTCTTAGCAGAGGGTAATAGGTTTTTTCCATTAGCAATGATAGACAATGCTTGGTACACCTTTCTTGTTTTCTGCAAATGTCTTTGCGTATTAAGCAAGATAAATTTAATTTAAATTGATATGTTGTCGTGAGAACCAAAAAAATGAATATGACACGGGACAAGCGGGATGAACTTTGTACAATCCGTAAGCTACAAACAGTCGAATCTTTAAATGTTCATGAAATTCACTTGAAAGTCCTTTTCTTACTTGTTTTATAAACATCTCAACAACTTTGTTATTGCATCTCTCTATTAAATATTAGGTTTCTACATTTTACATTCTTTACTTGTCTATCTCCGTTTGCCATATATAAAGATGTTGGTATCAAAAAGTGTAATCTGTTCCGCTGTAGCTCTATATACAACGATATATACAGCAATTGCAGCTACTGTGCTATCCGTGACTGCAAACAAGGACGCAACGGTTGTGTACAACACACAACTCTGTGGCTCAACACCATGTGCGCTTGTGAACCATGGCATGGAACCAACAATTACAGCGTCCGAGAAGAATGGCAGCGTGTCTCGTATTATTCTTGGGTTTAGCATTCCGCTAGATACCATCGGCTCAAAGAACATCACCCAATGCCAGCTTCAGATGCCAGCACCGCTGCAGGCACCTAGCAACCAGTATACACTTCAGGTGTTTGAAGCCCAGGGCGACTGGGACGAGATTTCTATCAACGGTGTCAACGAGGTGAAGACTGGAAATGCTTTGGGTAGCGACATGCCAGTAAGCACTGAAAAGCCTAGCGCTATCGACATAACGGCTGCGTGCAGAGAGGCGCTTAACAGCAACAATGAGTTGTTGAGCCTGTGGCTGGACACTGATGGCGATGCCGTGGTGTTCCCATCTGTGAATACTGGAAGCGGAGCCGCTGTCCGAATTTTTATCTAATTTTCTTGGGTATATTTTACTTTAAAGCGCAGACTTTTGCCTAACTTTTTTCGTTATGAAAATGCAACCAACCAATCAATACACTTTTGTTTTTATGGCTTCAAAGATGCACATGCACAAAAAAAAAAATTTTTATGTTTGGGTCAAAGTCAATTTTGCGCATTGATAAACTTTAACTAAAATTTTGCAACGCTCAATTTCTTTTTTTTTTTTTTCCCCCATGCATCCTTGCAAGTTATTTATTCATCATCTTTTGATCCTCTTTTATTTATTTCCTAACTTTATGTAAAAAGAGAGAACAGAATGTCAGACAAGCTCTACATCTCTTACAACCAAATCCACCAGCTTATCGACTACGCAGTCAAGCACTACAAGCTCGGAGACGACTACAACCCGGATCTGCTGATAGCGATTGGAGGCGGAGGATTCATTCCAGCACGGATCCTGCGGTCTTTCCTCAAGGCAAAGCACGGACGGAATATCCCGATCCAGGCAATCGGCCTATCGTTATACGAAGAGCTGCTTCCAGGCCAGAGCCCAAACGGCGTCCCAGAGGCACCCGGCACACAGGTCACAAAGACACAATGGCTGAACTTTGGGGGATCAGACTCGTTGGTCAGTCTTCTGGGCCGGAAGATTCTTATTGTTGACGAGGTCGACGATAGTCGCAAAACGCTGGTCTATGCGGTGGCAGAGCTGAAGAAGGATATTCTGGAGCAGGAGATTCAGGCTGGCCTGGAGCCTGGTTCTTCCAATACAGAGATCGGTATCTTTGTTGTTTACAACAAGGACAAGCCGAAGGTTGAGCAGCTTGATGACGACACAATGAAGCGCTACTACCCGACGGCAACAACACCCGATCGCTGGTTGTTCTTCCCGTGGGATTGTACCACGGACATTAGTGTTCATACGGAGCTGGCGAAAAAGTCATTTTCGAGTCTCTAGACATAAAAAGGCCGAGACCAGTTGTTGGCTCTATCTTGATTTGTGAGCAGAAGAAGAATTATGCGTGTTTATTCTCTTTCTTGCAAATGTTACACAGCTTGCTGGTTGGAAAACAAGTCGCATGAATATTACCAAACGATGACGCTCTTCCTTTCTCCTCCATTTTGTTTTGGAGCCATGGACTTTCTTTTTTTTAGTGATATCTTTCTGTTCATCGTTAGAGGTTAAAGTTCTACATTTTCTTTTAAAATACAAAGTAATTATTATTGTCAGTAGCACTGAGAAACAAAGAACAACAAAATATGGAGCAGAGCGGCTACAAGACTCCTACTCATATTCCCCTCAATCTATCCAAGCCCTCGCATGAACGCACAAGCAGCCTGAGGTATGCCAACGAGGTACTGGATATCGAGTACGTGTGCTTGTCGCGGATCCGAGAGCCGCTGGCAATGGTTGGCGGATATTGGAACATGGATCCAGAGATAATCTACAGAGTGACCACCGGCATGCTCGAGACAGCCATTAGCGGTATCGAGAAGATGCGCGTGTTCTTTGCCAGCATTCACGACCTGCCGGGTCTTTGCGATAAAACAAGAGAGGACATTGAGCTTTTCCTCAACAGAGCCAGTGCTTGGGTCAAGGTTAATCAGATATACTACTACTGATCACCAGCCACTAATTCAGGATCAATATGGAGTAGATCGAAATCAGGGAGCGATAAGCCAATCCGGGCAAAACGCGTATATTGCTGACAGCTGATTGGATAGCAAACAAAAGCAAAAAATTTCGCGCGTTCTGAAAAAAAAAAAAAAGAAAAAGAAAAAGAAACAAACAGAAGTATTTGGAATAAAACGAAACACAATCTTTGACCATCAAACGCTTTTCTCTGTTCTGCTCTGTTTTGTTGCGTTCGTTTCTTTTCCTCTTTTTCTTCTTTTTTCCCACTCTTGTCTGCGTTTTAAAATACTCCCCTTCTTCTTTTCTTCCTTTTTTTTTACATCTTGAATCTTTTATTTTGTATTATTTATTTTCCTTGCATTCATTTGCAATCAGCTTTCATCTGATCTTCAAGCCAGTCTTAATAAAAAACACTTCTAATCCAAGCAAGCATGGCTGATCACGCTGACGATCTCATTGACTATGAGGAGGAGGAGGAAGAAACCCTCCAGCCGGCCACCACTGCTGCCACCGCCACGGGCGGAGCAGCAGCTGGAGCAGGTGAGGCAGCAGCAGAAGCGGCAGCCGAGGGCGACGCCGATCGAGAGAAAGCCAACAAGGGCAGCTACGTTGGTGTACACTCAACCAGCTTCCGCGACTTTCTGATGAAGCCAGAACTGCTACGCGCGATTGTCGACTGCGGTTTTGAGCATCCGTCGGAGGTGCAGCAAGAGACGATTCCAGCAGCCATCAACGGCAACGACGTTCTGTGCCAGGCCAAGTCTGGACTGGGCAAGACGGCTGTGTTTGTACTTGCCACACTCAACAAGATCACGCCTGTTCCCGGCACAGTGTCGGCTATAGTTCTGTGCCATGCCCGCGAGCTGGCGTACCAGATCAAGAACGAGTACATGCGCTTCAGCAAGTACCTGCCAGATGTCAAGACGGAGGTCTTCTACGGCGGAGTGCCTATCAAGCACGACCAAGAGACTCTAAACGACAAGGAAAAGTGCCCCAACATTATTGTTGGCACGCCAGGCCGTATACTTGCGCTTGTGCGCGAGAAGACTCTGCGTCTTTCGACTGTCAACAGCTTTGTCATTGACGAGTGCGACAGGGTTCTTGACTCTATCGGTAAGTTTCTACCTCTATTATGCTCTCATTTCGTGATTTTTGTCTGCATGTGTGCGTGTGAGTATGATGATACTATTTTTTCTAAACCTAGCTCGTTGATCAGCCACCTAAATTCAACGCAAAAAATCGGCTGGCATGATATAAATCTAGAACCTGATTCCCATTCGCTAGCAAACAAAAGCATTGCACTTTTTGTTGTTGATGTTCGCCTGAACGATTGAAAGATGTCTGATACTGATATATTTGATGTGGTTTCCAACTGGGTTGCATTGTGGAATTGGTCACTGTCTGTTCTCTTTGTTCTTTCTTCTGTAGACATGCGTCGCGACGTTCAAGAAATCTTCAAGGCCACGCCCCACAACAAGCAAGTTCTCATGTTCAGTGCAACGCTGAGCAAGGAGATTCGGCCGGTTTGCAAAAAGTTCATGCAGGACCCGCGCGAGATCTACGTTGACGACGAAGCCAAGCTTACTCTTCACGGCCTGCAGCAGTACTATGTGACGCTGTCAGAGTCCGGCAAAAACCGCAAGCTCAGCGACCTTCTTGACTCGCTCGAGTTCAACCAGGTTGTGATTTTCGTAAAGTCCATCCAGCGTGCGAAGCTTCTGAACAAGCTTCTCAACAGCTGCAACTTTTCGTCAACTTGCATCCATTCGGGTATGCCTCAGCAAGAGCGTATTGACATCTACAAGCAGTTCAAGGACTTTGGGAGCCGCATTATGATTGCCACCGATGTCTTTGGCCGTGGAATCGATGTCGAGCGTGTCAACATAGTCATCAACTATGACATTTCAGACAGCGCCGATGTTTACCTGCATCGCGTCGGGCGTGCTGGGCGCTTTGGTACCAAGGGTCTGGCTATCACATTTGTGTCAACCGACGAAGACAAGAAGATACTCGAGTCTGTCCAGGAGCGCTTTGAGGTCAACATCACCGACCTTCCTGCTGAGATTGACCCCAAGACCTATATGACTTCGTGAAGATTTTATTTTTATGCTTTTTTGTTGTTGTTGAATAGGGTTTATATATATTGAGACATTTTTTACAACGGTGGACTACTTTTTACTGCAGCTGTTAAACAGCGGAAGACATGAAACCTTGATTCCTCCAAGACCACGTCTTCTCCTATACCGAGTGACGCCGATGGCTGTGAGGCCAATGCCTAGGAAAACACAGACAATGACAACGACGATGGCAATGATGGCGCCGTTGCTGAGATTGATGTCGTCGCCAAAGACAGGCGATTGCGTGGCATCTTCGCGAAGCGCAAGAGACGTGATGGAGGTTGAATGCATTATGATGATAACAATAGAAGCTAGTGTCTTGTTGATGGCGAAGAGAAACAAGCGAGAAAAGACGTGCCGAAAATAGAATGTATGACATTTTATCCCTTTTTCGTCCTTCTCTTTTCACAGCGGGTTTTTTCTCCAAGTTTACACATATAAGCGGATAATCACATATGGAAATAAACTACAGCTTGTGAATCCTTTTGTTCAAAAGGGAAGCCTTATCCGGGATATTGCCACCACGGAATGACTAACCGTCAGTGCGCCAGGGATTTAATATAAAGTAAAAGCGCCGGCTTGCTTTCTCCCCATGCAAGGGGTGTGGATTTCTTTTTTCTTTATTTTTTTGGTCAACGTGGTCCAGGTCATTTGATTTCTGATTTATTTCTATTTCCAATTTTTTATGGCCGAAAGTCAGCCTCAGCCAATCAGAAAATGAGCCGGCCAGACCATGCAAACTTGTCTTTTCTTCACTTTTTGGAGGGGGGAAATAAACTGCAGACCATCACGCGTATCCATTTTATTCTGAGCTGAGCGGTCTCCACTTTTTTCTTTTCTTTTACTTTCTTTGTGGGTTTGAAAAGAATGCAAAAGCGTCAGAAAGACAAAGAAGAGCAAAAGTGATCGCTGCTTCTGCCAGTTCTCCACTGTTTTTTGTTTTGTTTTGTTGTTTTTTGTTGCTTCTATTGCTTTCTAAAAAGACTAATTCCGCCTCTCCACTCTTTTTTTCCTCCTCTCTCTCCCTTGCCTACCTTACATACTTTTTCTTTTTATCAGAAACGCCAAGAGGAAGACCAGGTGGTGTGGAAAAAGACCTCAGCTGGTCTAGTCTTTTTTATGTTTTTCTGAGCATATGAGTGTCAACTCTGTCTCTTTTTTTTTTTTTTTTTTTTTAGCCCAACGCTTCTGATGTCCACCTGTTTCCTCTTCTACTCTAAAACGACTGACTATCCGACGCCTTTTCGCATTGCTTCTGCTTCTCACTCGCTTGCTCAACCCCTGCCTTCTTTTTTTCATATTTATGTGGTTGCAAATCCTCTGTTCTAGTCGACTTGCATATTGAGCAATTATTTCTTCTTTTCGTTCACAGTGTCCACAGTCTAAAATTTTTCTTCAGCTTCTTCTTTTTCTTGTTCTGCTCTCTCCTTTTTCTGTTGATTTTTTCTATTGTCACCTTTTTTTGTTTCCATTCCATTCTACTCGGCACACCATTTTTTTCACCCCCTCCTCTCCCATCCTTTTTTTTATTTTGCGCTCAGCCATCACTTTACGCACACTTCTTTATTTTTTCTTTTGCCAATTCGTAGTTACACAGTTCCGGGTGTAATTGTTCTGATAAACAAGCCTCCCCGACCTATTTTATTCTTCATCTTCATCTTCATCTTTTTCCTTTTACCCACGTTCCATATACCCTTTTTCTTTTTTGTTTATCTATATTTTCGTCCCAGCCACTCGACAGCATCCCTCTTCCTCTCCGAAATAAACCGCTTTTGTGATTCAGAAGAAAAGGAGGGTTTTTTTTGGTTCCATCCGCAAATACGAGCACTCACTCACCCGAACTCCCCTCCTCCTCCTACTCCACTTTACATTTCCGCATTAGTGACAAGTCAGTCCATAAGAAACAATAAAAAGGTAAGTGTTCGCATATATAAAGTATATATGAAAATAAACGGGATCATTTGGAAGAGCGAGGTGAAACATAAATTGTAAACAAAAAAACACTCATTTTTTCCTACCCTTTTTTTTTGGATTATATACAGGAGGCTCATATTCTACATAGCATATTCAGTCAACATTTCTGTTATTTATTATTTGTTATCCCACCTCCCCACCCATTGTTATTAATTCTTAAAATTATTAGGCCATCGTTTATCCGTTACCTCTCCACACACACACGCGATTTCGTCTTAGGGATCTCCCTCCCTCCCCCTCATTATCTCGTTCTTCGTTTTTTTTTCTCCAAGTAGACGCATAAAAGGAAATGAAGGCGTTTTCGGTACTGGCAGTGCTGGCAGCAGTGGCAGCAGCAACGGCATCGGGGGCCTCGATCGCAAGCGAGGTGCTTGGCGAACCGCTGTTTATCTACGTGAAGGGCCCGGGCGAGACGCTAACATCGGGGCTCTCGAGCAGCAGCAGCAGCAGCGAGCAGCAGGCGGTTGATTCGGTAGTCGACACAGCGGCAGAGGCGGCCGCAGCATCGTCGGCACCCGCGGAGGCAGAGTACACGACACCGGCGGCGGATACTCCGGCACCGACAACAAGCGCGTACGAAGACCCCCCCGCGGTGACGAGTTCGGCGGCAGATGAAGCAGGAGCAGGGGATGAGCAGGCATCAGGTGGGAGCTCGATCCCCGATGGGCAGGGCAACAAGTTCAATGTGCCGAGCGGCGGCGTGCGGTTTCCGTGGAACTACGGGAATTCCGACAAGGTTGTGCCGATCACGCCCGGATCAACCAACGGCGGATGGGCGATGTCGCCGGACCAGGCGTGTACGCCGGGCACGTGGTGTCCGTACGCCTGCGAGTCCGGGTACTACTCGGCGCAGTGGGATCCGAGCTCGCTCCTGTACAACGGAGCCGGATCGATGAACGGCGGCCTGTTCGCCGATGCATCGGGCAAGCTGACCAAGCCGTATCCGAGCAAACCGTTCTGCGAGCGCGGAATGTTCAACGCCTACATCAAGAACACGCTGGCGCAGTCGGTGTCGGCCTGCCAGACAATCTACCCCGGCAACGAGGCGATGCTGATCCCGACGGTAGCGCAGGGCGGCGGCGGGACCGCGCCTCTCAACGTTGTGCCGAGCTCGTACTGGCTGGGCACATCGTCGCAGTTCTACGTCAATCTGGCCGGATCCACCGACGCCCAGTGCATCTGGGGCACTGCTGCGAAGGCCGTGGGCAACTGGGGCCCCTACATCTTCGGCGCTGGCCAAAGCAAGGACGGCAACACGTACATCAGTCTCCAGTACAACCCCCTGTATCTGAGCGTCGGATTCAAGGCCGCCGATGCCTACAATGTGCGCATCGAGTGCGTGTCGGGCTTCTGCAACTTCCCTGCCGGCGGCAAGTGCCAGTGCGAGAAGGGCGTGTGCTCCGTCGACAACGGGTGCACCGTCACGCTGACGGGCGACGCCAAGGCGAACTTTGTCATCTACTGAGATGAAAGAATGGCGAGCAGAGTGCCTGTTTTCTTTATTTTGTTTGTTTGTTAGTTAACGAGTTCCCTTTTTCCTTTATTTTATAACACACGCCTTGGTATCTATTCGTTTCCGTAGAATGGCAGAAGAGAGGGGAGGGGGTTGCATTTTGCCGTGTCATGTGGCCGTGCCTGCCTTGAGCTTCCCCACATAGTGCAGCAGGGCGTCGGCCTCCCTGGGGAACGCGTTGGCGATGGAGCGGTCGGACATGAACGAGGGGACCCAGCCGGAGAAGTCCGAATGGTGGATGCAGATCCACTCGACGCGGCCGTCGGCGTACTCGCGGATCTCCTCGTACGATTCGTAGAATGCGCGCACGTGGCCGCGCTGCGCGGTGCAGCTCCGGTGCAGCATCGGGATGCTGATGATCTGGAACCTGCGCACGGGCTTTCCGCCGCCCGCGCCCTGGCGCCGAGCATCGTCGTCGCCAGCATCGTCATCGTCATCGTCAATGGCGGCGGTGCTGGGATGCAGGCTGCGCGTGTCGCTGTATCCGTGGCTGTCGAGCCCGGCAAACTGGTTCTGCGGCGGCAGGAATGGCGGCGGCGGCGGCGGCGGCAGGAACGATGCTGCGTAGCCCTGCGTCTGGTCGTGGAGATCAACAACGCTGCGCGCGCTCTTGAGCCCCTTGTGGAAAACCCCACCATTGTTGCCGCCGATGCTGAGCGTGGGGCTGGCCGGCGAGCTGTCGCTGCGCATCGGATAGCCAGTCGGCGACCCCGGCGCATGGTGGTGGTGGTGCGCGGCGGCCAGATTCATCGACGACTGGGACCGCATTGACGCAGCCACCAGGTTGGCCATGCTGGCCGAGGGCGTGAAGAGGCGGGGCTTCGGCTTAGCCGCCTCGCCCAGGAACTCGCGCTTAATAACGAGCTGGCAGTAGTCGCGGCGCGCACGCAGGCCCTGCGACTTGAACGAGTATCTGAAGACGTCGCACAGGTTCGGAACGATGGCCTCGATCCGCTCGAGCCCCGTCATCATCGGCGTCCAGCGCGCAAGGTGGTCTGCGCGGTTCACAAACAGCACGCTTTTCAGGTCATCGTACGTGATCTGCTGCTGCTGCTGCTGCTGCTGCTGCTGCTGCTTGTCGCTTGCTACTACTACGTTTCGCCGCAGCCACCGGTGGTCCTCGTGCGGATTCCGGTTTTGCCTCTGCACCGTCATTGCCTCCGACTCCCGCACCACCGGGTACCGACGCGTGTACGATATGAGGTCGTCGCATTTGTTTAGGTATTGCGTTACAAAGTCGTCGAACTTTGCCTGGCTGTCCACCGGCGACGGAACGAGCCCGCGGCTGATTGGCTTCAGCACCATTTATTCGCTCGTTGGAGAAGATTCGGCTCAAAAAAAAACAATGAAATTAACAAACGTGCTGGAACAAAAGCGACTGACTGACTGGCTGACTGAGGAAGGCAAAACAAAATAAAAAAACGAAAGTGTAGAGTAGGCGGTCCCGCAAAAAAAACAAAGAAGGGAAGGAAAAGAAAGACAAGGAGCTGGGACAAGATGGGATGTTTGTTTTGAATATTACACCTTCTCCCGTGCACTCGCACTGCTGGTGTTAGTAAGGTTGTTGGGGATGAGCTGAGAGTGGGGGGAGGATGTTTACATTAGAGCTTTGTTTTATGACTGTTTGCGGCTCCAATGCCTTGTTGTTCTGGCACTGCTGCTTTTGTTGTTGATGTTGTTGTTGCTGCTGCTGCGTGGGCTGGTGAAAGAAAACACAACAAAAGCCAAACCCAAAGGAGACAAAGAAAAACAGGTAATAGTCTGTTTTCCTTTATTTTTCTTCTTCTTCTTCTTCGCAGTGGGGTAAAAAATAAAACGGGTTGACTTGCCTATCCACTCTAAAAGAGCTTGCAGATCACAGCGGCTCAAAAACAATAATCAGTTGGGGGATGGAAAAAAATAAGAGTAATCGAAAGTAAAGATTGCGAAGGTTAGAAAGACCGAAACGACAGAAAAAAGAGATGCATCAAGGCGCAGATCCGGCCAATAGGAAAAAGAGGGGGGACCATCAGCGCAATCGGATCAGCAGGCGTGATCGCGATTAGGAATCGATAGCAAAGTTGGGGTGGAGCATGAGGAGCGGGCCTCTCGGACCGTCAGCATCCTCATCAGCATCGCCAGCAGCGGTCCCTTCCTCCTCACCCGTGGGGCCCATCGCAGGGGCGTCGCGCAGCGCAATGACGCAGCCCTCGGTGGATACCAAGTACTTGAGAACGGCCCTGACGTTGCCCTGCTCGGTCGCCAGCTCCTCCTCGGACTCGATGGCATCCTCGCGCTGCAGCAGGTACCACTCAATCAGATCCTCCTGGCGGACGCCGTCGGCATCGCCGCCATCGGCCTCCGCTTCAGCTGCGGCGGCGGCGGCGGCAGCCTGCTCCTCGGCGTCGTGCAGACGCAGCACAAGCATCGCGCGGATGCGGTCAAAGTCCTCGCGCCGCACCGTGACCTTTCTGGGCGCCGGCGGCTGCTGCTGCTGAGTCTGCGGCTGGGGCACCAGCGGATCCGCAGACTCCATTGGCAGGATCTCCTGGGCATCGCTGGCGCCCTCGAGGACATCAACATCGACATCGTCCATCTCGACATGCACGATCGAGCGACGCAGCAGCCGCACGGCCTCGCGCACATGCGGGACCTCGATGGTGCGGGAGCAGTGGGCGCGCGCAAGCGCCTCGCTGAGCCGGATGAGCGACTCGAGCTGCCGCACGGTGATGCGGGACGCGTTGCGCGAGCCGCCGCCAGCATCGTCCTGGCGCAGATTGCGGTACGACTCCCACAGCAGCCGCGCGGCGGGCTCGGACAGAACCGGGTCGATTGCGCGCGCGTAGCGGATGAAGCGACGCAGCGCGGCGGGCGCCAGCGGCGGCGCAACGGCGCGGTCGCGCAGCCGATGGACGGAGACGATGTGGCGCGCAGTGTTGGCGTCGGCGGCATCGCTGGCGTCGTCGAGCACGACGAAGAACAAGTCGAAGCGCGACATGATGGGCGCCGACATCGCGACGTTCTGGCGCAGCGTCAGCCGCCGGTCGTAGCGGCCGCCGACCGGGTTGGCGGCGGCGAGGATCGAGGTGCGCGCGCTGAGCGAGGCGTGGATCCCGGCCTTGGCTATCGAGATCGTCTGCTGCTCCATGGCCTCGTGGATGGCAACCTGGTCGGCAACATCCATCTTGTCGAACTCGTCGATGCAGCACACGCCGTGGTCCGCAAGCAGAAGTGCGCCGGCCTCGATTGTGAAGTCGCCGGTCTCGGCGTCGCGCACCACGCTGGCGGTGAGTCCGGCCGCCGACGACGCGCGGCCCGACGCAAACACCGCGCGCGGCAGCAGGCCGGCCACGTACTTGAGCAGCTGCGACTTGGCCACGCCGGGATCTCCGACCACGCACACATTGATGTCGCCGCGCAGGCGCAGGCCGTCGCGGGTGCGCTTGTGCACGCCGCCCAGAAGCTGCAGCAGAATCCCGCGCTTCACATCCAGGTGTCCGTGCACCGTCGGCGCAACCGACCGCACCAGATCCTCGACTGCGCGGTCGCTTCCGTCGCCGACGCTCTCGAGCTCCGCGCGCTCCTCGGCCGTCAGCTGCGCCGCCTCCTCGGCATCGGCGTCGCCGTCGGCCTGCGCGTGGCACGCAATGAACGCAAGCCGGTGCGTGCGCGCCTCGGCGCCCGGCGCAGCGTCGGGAACCGCAACAAGCGCTCCCGTGAAGCGCGCGCGGTCGCCGGGCTTGACGCGCTCGACGGCATCGCCACGCACCACAACGTCCATTGTGCGCGGCATGCTGCCGGGCGGGATCTCGGCCGCATTCTCCTGCACCCGCACCCGCTGCCAGTCGGCAAACCGGCTCTGGTCGGCCGCCACCGCCCACGCCGTGCGGTTCTGGCAAACCGGGTTGTCGCAGATCCGCGGCTCCGTGTAAGCGTACTGCTGCACCACGGGGCCGCACACGCTGTTGCACTCGCCGCACCGGAACATCCCGCTCACCAGCTCCGGCCGCACCTCGCTTGTGCGCGTCACCGTTCCGCTGATACACGCCAGCGTTCCGATCTTGTCGGCGCGCAGCTCACGGATCCGGTGCACGCCCGGGAGCCCCGTTATGCCAACCGCCACGCTGTCATCGTCATCGTCAACACTGTCCTTGCTGCGCGGGACGCCTTCGTCCGCATGCGTGGCGCGGTACACGCGCCGCGCGCCCAGCCGCATGTACGGCTCCAGGCGCAGGTAGTTCTCAACCAGCGCCTGAGCTGCGCGCTCGTCGTACCGCATCAGGTGGCCCACGTCAAAGTAGACCGTCGCGCACTCGTCGAGGCGCATCCTGCTGATCTGCTGCATGTAGATGCGCCGCCCATACTCACCATCCTCCTCCTCCTCCTCTCCTGCTTGCTGCTGCTGCTGCTGCTCATCGTCCTCGAATGTCTCCAGGAACGTCTGGAATATTATTCCAAACGCCTCCGCCGCCTCGTCGCGTATCTTCGCGCGTCCCTCGCGCGACTGGATCCCCAGCGTGTCGCGCAGCCTCCGCGACCGCTCGTCCTGCACTTCCTGGCTAGTCGTGCGCGCCGCCTCCGTTCGCGGCTCGTTTATCGTTGCCAGCTCAGACATCCCTCCCTGCGACGACATCGAGTAGTCTGCGCTCTCCGCTATCCGCCGTCTGAGCGATATCTCGCTCTCCAGCATCGGGATGCTCGATGTTGGTGGCGGCATTGCCCCGCTGCTTGTCAGCGGGTTGGTGCGTCCCCTGTTGCTGCTATTCATCGAAGGTGCCATGCTTGGGAGAGTGGGATGGTAGAAATAAATAAGTAAATAAATAAATAAACGAAAAAGTGGGACAAGAAAGAACAAGACGATTCGTGTTCTGTTTTGCGCTACCTATTGGTGTTTGTTTACCATAAAACATGCAGATGCCGCCAATGTTTATGCAAATCCATTTTTTTGTTTGCAAGCTAGCTGATTAGCTCTAGAAGTCGATTAGCCAAACGCGTTACATTTCTAATCTAATCAGAGCCGTCCAATCTCCCCAAATTATTATCAAATACTATTGCTTCTCCTGATACCCAGAGAACAGCTCTGGATAACTCAATACTAACGCCTCAAGCAATGTTTGCACGCTGGAGGAAGACAGTATTAGAACGTATTATTCACGATTTCTATGCTGCGCATAGCCACTCAAGCAACACTTTTCAGGAAGGTTGGCTCAATGTCGACACCTCCTGGTTTCAGTTGGAACCAGGCGGAGCCAGTCAACCAGACTAGTTGACCATTGCTCTATCTTCTTTTCGAAACGTTGCTTTACAGTCTTTCCGAGAACACATATCCAACGCAGGCGGTCCAAACTGCCATCACTGCGTCTCCTTTTCATAAACCTTTTGTTTATTAGTATGATTCCAATCGGCAAAAAGCTGGGGCTCTGGATGTAGACTCAGCATACCCGATTGATAATAAATCAAATTTTTTTGAAAAAAAAAAAAAAAAAAAAACTGATACCCAGAGAAATTTCAACCGCTTTTGGCTTGGCAGTTGCCAATATATACTATATTTATTTTTATTTTTATTTTTTTTTAAAAAAAAAGATTTTGCTGTGTTTTGGATGCTGTCTCACTTGTCACGAGGAGAATGAATTGTATTAATATGAACCTTGCATTTTGAGCTGCGGAACCATCCATTATCATTTTGTGTTTTGTTGCTCTGTATCTCGCAACCCATCTTGTTTGCGCATTCCCGTTTTCTTTTATATCTGTCATACACGTACAAGACTATGCCTGCTAGCACCAGTCCTCCAAGTACTGCACAGAATACGCTGATCAGAATGTTTTTCTTTGACAGCGAACTGTTATCGTCCTTTAAACTACCGCCATCTTCACTGTTGGGCGTATCCACGTCATTGTAAGATACAAGACCATCGCTAGCAACACTACCAGTGAATGTAATGTAATCGTTATTGTCACTTCCATCTTCCATACTGTCATCTGGTAGAATCTGGGCCAGCTCAGCACTATCTGTTGAACTGCTTACATTCTCTTCCGACCTTGTTTCAGTCTGGTTGGCATAGAAATCGCCATATGTAATTACCACCGAATCTTCTGCTTTTATTATAGGCTGATTCATACTGTAGTC
This sequence comes from Coemansia sp. RSA 1200, assembly GCA_027578915.1. Lineage (NCBI taxonomy): Eukaryota > Fungi > Kickxellomycota > Kickxellomycetes > Kickxellales > Kickxellaceae > Coemansia > Coemansia sp. RSA 1200. The sequence continues at coordinate 14,079 of JANBTT010000083.1, read as the reverse complement.
CGGATTTGACTGAGGTGCAATGCCGTTGTTGTTTGGATAGTAGCTGATTTGATGGCCAAGCACTTTGGATGCAAATGCAATGTAGTCTGCAAATACCACGTAAAAGCTACTTTGGAACCCAAATAATCTACATTTACTCAAGTCTGTTAACATCTTAGTGTACACATAAATCCCTGCAACGTAGAGTTTGCCAGAAATGTACGTGCTAGCCGCTCCATATGGAATGGAACATCTTGTTAATTGGCTGTAAGGCGGATATGTTGTTGCGTTAGAACACAAAAAGTCATTAACGTTACGTCCAATAATACTTTCTTTATCAGTAGAAGTATTATCTAAACATTTATCTGCATTAGCATATTGGCTGGTCACAGCCAATACTCGGGTCCATTCCATTGTGTCCAGGTCTGCCAAACCGCGTCTACTCAGTACAACATCACCCCAGCTGCTATTTCTGTCAATTGCAATGGGATTTGACCAGTTTTCCGAGCTGTTTTTGTTAAACTGAAGCACAGCTATTGGGTTAAGGAAAGCGATTGAGTTGTACTCTGGATGCACTGTTATTGATTCAACCGCGTACTTGGCAGGCTTGTTGTCAATACCTGTATCTAAATAAACATCATATGTGGTATTGGTATCAACGATATTTCCTGTAAAATCAAGACAGGGTGCTGCTACAAACGCTGCTGTACTGTCAATGACTCCAAGCTCACAAGATGTTTGCTTTCCATTTTTGAAAAGCACACCGCCTTTGATGGTAGATAAATTAAAGCTGGCGTCACGAATAGCAAGGCCATTAGCAGTGGGTGCCAAAAGACATGGCGCAGCTAGAAAAAGAAGAATAAAGCGAAAAAGCAAATCCATAGCTAACAGGCATAAATAAATTGATATGAAATAAACAAAAAGACACGAAGAACTAGAGAGGGGGAGAAAGGAGAGCAAGAGATAAATAACAAAGGTTGAAAAGATATAGGAATATAAATGATGGCAATGTTGTATTTTTTTGATAAAGATGTTAAAAAAAGCTTTATGTCTCCCTTTCTCTTTTTCATTCTATCGGTTCCCTATTTTTTGTGGAACAAAGCACAAAAATAATGCCTCATCTATATTCAGTTTATTAGCATTTTATTGTGCTATGTAACAACAATTGTCAACTATTCCACTATATAGCCAGCGCTTAAAAAGGAACTGATAGAAATATCAAAGTGCTTACAACGACATTGCGTAAGGTTGCAATTGACAAAGATTATTTATATTATGTTTTATTTTTACAATGCACAAAAGCACTTTTTAACAATAAAAAAAAAATCTACAAAGCTTCTCCTTATAATGGAAAAAAGCAGGGTCATATATTTGCACTAAACTCGTGTACTAGCTGTGCAAATGGTCCGTCCATTTGCGCAAGCAGAGCTTGTGGCTTACCGACCTGTACAACCCGCCCGCCATCCATAACCACAATGCGGTCACTCGAACCAAGCACTGTATCAAGACGATGCGCAATGGTAATCACCGTGCTGTCCTTGAACTCATTGCCAATAGCCGCGTGCATAATCCGATCCGTGTGCGGATCAACATTTGCTGTTGCTTCATCAAGCACTAGGATCTTGCGCGACCGGAGCAGTGCACGGCACAGACTAACCAGCTGCCGCTGTCCAATACTAAAGTTGCGGCCTTCGAACTCAATCCACTTGCCCAGACCACTGCGCAGCACAGCAGACCTCGAATCAACACGGATTCGGCGCCAGCATTTGTATGGCCCGGCCACCGAGCGCTGTCTATGCTCGCGCTCATGGCCAACCGAGGAAAGCGACAAAGCACTTGATGGGGTTTCCAGGTGTTGGCCTTCTTGGACGACCACCTTTCCCAGCTCTGTAACCTCCTTTCTGTTGATCAGATCAACCAGCTGAGCCTTGATAATGGCTGCCCAAATATCCTCAACCGTGTGCTGGTGCAAAGGGTCCAGGTTGTCGCGCACTGATCCGTAGAACAGAGCTGGATCTTGAGGAATAATCGCCAGTCTCGATCGCAACTCACTTAGTTCAATTGCTGAGATATCAATACCGTCAATCTGGATACTTCCGGCTTCCCCTTCAACCAGTCGGAAAAGCGCTTTGGCCAGCGACGACTTGCCTGCTCCAGTTCTGCCGACTACGCCAATCTTCTCACCTGGCTGGATGTCCAGCGTAATGTTGTCCAATGCGCGCTGTGCCTGCTCGTTGTATCGCATACTGTAGCCAGCAAACCGAATGGCTCCTTGGTCGGGCCATTTCTCAGGCACAGGCGACAAGGCACCAGTCTTCTTCTTTGAACTGTCTCTCTCGCTCGGAAGATCTGCAAACCGCCTGTAACTGCGAATGTAGCTCGAATAATCCACTAGTCGCTGTTTAATCTTGGCAACCATCTCAACTGCGTATATCAGGCTTGAGGAGCTATTAATAAAGTCAACAGCATGTGCAGACCCTAACGTTGCTTCCAGTCCGTGTGTATGCCTAAAGGCAAAAAATGCCATAATTACCATGGCCTTTATTGCCTCACGCATAATGCAGCGCATTGTGTCGCATAGTGCACTTGTTGACATCGTAATGTGCGAGTGCTTGACAGAAACATCCGAATCCTTCATCAACTGTTCCATAAAATGCTCTGCACGACCAAGACCTCGAATTGCGTGTGCTCCGTTGACAACAGTCTGCCAAGCTTGCACCATCCGTGTGCAAATAATAATACCGGCCTCTTTAATTGTCTGCTGGACAGGTAGGAACACTCTGTCTAGCCATGCATTACTGTAGATCACGGCAGGAATAATAAACAATGCAACCAAAGGAATCGTTATCCAAACCCTGTGCAATGCTGCCAATAGAGCCACAACATTGATTAGCTCAAGCTTTAAGAGGTACGGCAGAGTGCCACGAATTATTGCCGTTGAGTTGTAGAACGCCGTGGCAATCATTGGCTCTGGCGTGCTGCTGAAAAACGACAGCGGCGAGTGCACTATGCCACGGATAAACTCTGCGTTGATGTAGGGCGCGCAGTGTCTTTTGGTTACATAGGTTGCCAACAGCGTCTCCAGATGAATTAAGGACATGCGGGTGGCTGTTGCCGCGTAATCGATCTGCAGGTACCGGATCATTGCTTCTCTTTGTGCACTTTTGCACTGTGTTTGGTTTCGGCTTTCGGTCAGAATATCGCGCATTTTGCGCTGCACATAGCTCCATGCAAACCCGTCTATTATTGCCAGAGCCACCGCCAAAATGATCACAGTCCATCCGCATATGCGAAAGTAATACAAGAAGTTGTTTGATTTTGAAGTTGGCGCTGTAACATCTGCTTTCTGAATGTTCTGCTGTTTGCTTGATGTTGATCCCACCTCTGGCTCTGGCTTTGTGGCAAAGGAAGAGGGTCTCAGATGCGGTGATGGATGTGCGTCGTGTGGAGAATGCGGTTTAAAGGATTTAGGCGATTGAGTGACTGTTGTTTTAATCTGGCCATCAGCAACACGTACAACGAGATCAGCAAATGGCAGCACAGTTTCAGTACTAGTAACCAGAATACGGGTCTTGTTCAAAAGCAGGGCATCAGAACCCAACAGCACACGATCTAGCAAGTATCGCGCAACCATAGGGTCAACAGCAGCCAGCGTGTCGTCTAGGAGGAATGTATCCGCGTCAGTGTATAATGAGCGCGCAAGCACAATACGCGCATGCTGGCCACCAGAAACAGTTGCCCCACGGTCGCCTACTATTGTCAGATCACCATCTACCAAGAGCGCAAAATCCAAGCCCAGCGCACAAGCATCCGTTACTTTCTTGTATCTTTCTTGGTTGTACTTACTGCCAAACGTAATGTTGTCTCGTATGGTTCTCCCACTCATAATAAACCCACGCTGTGGTACGTGGACTACACGACCCGATGAGTATCCGGTGCCTCGAGAAATCTCCATTTCGCGTGCAATTGCACACAAAAGCGAGGACTTTCCCTGCCCAACTGGTCCGGTAACCACAACCATTTGTCCATGTGCAATCCGCAAAGAAACATTGTGCAGAATTGGCGCATCACCGCCCCAGGTAAGGTTGCAGTCGTCCAATTCAACGGCAAACTCTGCGGTGGAATTTTCCTTTGCAGAGACAGTGTGGTTTGTCTGTGGATTCAGACAAAACTCGACAATCCTATTTGACTCGCGAACGTTCTGCCAATGGATGGCAGACTTGAACAGCCCAAGGACTTGTTCGACCAAAAGATGCAGCTGAGACCTAGTTTTTAAAAGCTCGGCATTGGACATTGGCAGCTTCTGTGGCTGCAAAGTAAAGAACGACTTCACAGCAACCAATGTAATCAGATGGGACATTGTGCTGTTAAAGACTTCAAACACAACCTTCGACAGCTTGCGCACCACCCGAACCAAACGAGAATAAACCGCATCGTCGTCATCGTCATTGTAGTACGTATTTGCCCATTGGATGTATTTGCTTTCCCAAGCGTAGAGCTTTATAGACGTAATCGATGCGCATATCTCTTCAATATGGTCATATGACTGCAGCACAATCCGTCTGCTTGTTGCCCAGTCCACAGCAACACGCGCAACGCGTGTGGCCAAACACAAGACAATTGTACCTAACACAGCCCATCCAGCAATTGCACGGTCTCCACCCATCGAATGCGCAACCATAATAACCGATGTTGCAGCCCTAACTGCGTCCGAGACATGGCCCAGCACATCAAACACCGCTTGGGTAACCTCCAAAGGGTGAAAATTAGAGTACCGGTACATGTGCTCGTTATGAAGCGCTGCATGCTGGAGTGGTTTTTGCAATATCACGCGCTCAATCGTGTTTGCAATCCTCGACTGTTCGTCCTTGCGCCAATTGCGCATCCTAACCGACTGTTTTTTCACAACGTGAGCGCATGCGGCAACAACTACGTAACCAAGAACACGAACTGCCGTTGGAGCTTTGGTTGAATCAGTCTCGTCGAGTGCAGCCAGTATTTTTTCAAACATTATTACATCTGCGTGTTCAGCTGCGTTGATTGCTTGTTCAGCTAGAAAGATAGGAATGTACGGAAACGCTGCCATTCGAGCAATTTCTCTAAGCACAAAGAATCTTTTGCTTGGGTTGTAGACAAACTCACTGGCAGTGCCGTGTGCGGTGTATCGGGCACACAGACGCGGCCATGCATCCAAAAGTAGTCGCGGGATGTTGGCCCATTCAGCGCTGATTGCCTTGTTCCTGAGGGCATATCGCGTCAAGGTCAGCGCATCAATAAAAAACACGTCCTTCAACGTCTGTTGCAGCAACTCTAGCTCTTGCATGGATAAGCCTACTATAATTAGAGCAACATGCAGCAATGCAATTGCTGTTGCAGCTACAATGGAGATGTGTTCCGTAGATAACACGCCGATTGCCATAGTGCTAAACGCATGTGTTGCACTAAATGCAATTGTTGCATATCTTGGAACCCAGGCTAAGTGCTCGTGTTGGTGCATCCTAATAAATCCAACCACCACCAGCGCCATCAGACGGACGAGCTGGATCCATTGCAAGTATGTGTTGTAGTAATCAGACGATTGGTCTTTAGCCAACGATAAATTAAAGCTGAGATTATTTACAGTTATAGCTGATAGGAGAGCCATAATCCATTGCGTGGCCAATGGAAGACCCATCCGGCGCCTAGCCGGTGTATGGAATAAGCACCGCCAACACCCGACACACAGAACGAGAACATCAGCTATAATGGGCGCCAGTTGGCAGTACCCGACAATTGTGTTCATAATATTCGATAGCGTAAACGAGAAAGTATCGAAAAGGAAAAACAACAATGATAAAACAAGACAGTGTATATAGAATAGAAAAGGGAGAATAATGTCAATTGTAAAAAAAAAGAGAAAATAAGAAACAAGCATCTATTTATTTCATCCGCATATTGGCATACACTTATCAGGAGTTAAAAAACCTGGATGAAATGGGAATTTATGTTTTTTGACGCATATATTCACAGTCTTTTGTTTTAATTTTTTTGACATGCATGTAAGCACACCAAAAAAAAAAAAGAAATTCACTCGTTTTGTTTTTCCACCAACCCTCTTTTTTTTATTGTTTCATTTCATTCCTTTAATCTTCTTTTTTTCTCACTGAAAAGGGATAATAAGAGGTCTTCCATTGTTGAAATAAGAATAAAAAGACACGATATCAATTGAACAAACAATGAAATGGCTGAAATAAAAAATGAAAGTGGAAATTAAGAACACCATTTCTCTGTTTTTTCTTTTTTTCATTCCAGCGGACTATGCAAGGTTGTAGCCGCAGCAACAGTCGCCTTCGGATAGACTTTGTCCGAATCAGTATCCTCCTTTTGAGCAATCTGCGGATCATCCAAATCGCAATTAGGAACAATCTTCATGCGATCGTGCTTAATCTCTCTGATCCGTAACACAACCAAGAAGATGGACAAGACGGCCCAGTAGAGACAGTACGAGATGACGGAGCCATATGTGGCAATATTCTGCCAGCCAAGCACGGCATTAAAGATACCCCAGCCAGAGTCATCGTTGGCCTCAGGGTTACCGTAATTCAGGGCCCAGACGTTATGACGTATATCAATGATACCAGTCTTGTCAGGGTCAGCGCCGGCGTACTTTGCAAACCCATGCATCTCAAAGAACCACACGGAACGTGACATCAAACCGGCGGAGATCAGATACAGGAAACATGTCATCACCACAAAGAACCAATGGAATGACATTGCGTTGCCGCTACGGTACATGACAAATCCGATGAGGCAGCCGCACAGAATACCAATAATCACGGGGAGCGGAATTGATTTTGCCTTGATACCAAGCGACACGCCGCCAACAAACACGACAGCTTCCAGTCCTTCACGCAGGACTGTTAGGAACGGAAGATGGAAGAACAAGTACTTTTTGCCAAATATCTTGAAATCAAACCATTTGCGCCAGCCGCGCCGTTCGGACCGTTCCTCCATTGCAGCTGCCAGCTTGTCCCGCCACTTGTCTTGCATCCGACCAGCGCGCAGCATCCCAATGCCCATGACTGTAATCATGACCGTCGCTATAAGACAAAAGATCCCTTCCCAGAGATTCTCTGCTTTCGCCCACAAGTCGTTGGCTAGCGTGTAGAAGATAGCGATGAATATGACGCCGATTGCTAGACATACTGAGAACCCTACTAATGAGCCAATCCAGATCTGCTTGCGCGCTCGCTTGTATGTCTGTGCGTCGTGTGCAAACATCTGTTTGCAGAACGAGAGAAGCACAGAGACGATTACGGCCGCCTCGATGGTTTCGCGGAACAGGATGAAAAAGATGGCAACATTGAAGACGTTGTTTGCCATTGTCGGTGTTGGTCTAGATGTAAGGGTGCACTGTTGTTCTTACCCGTAGTATTATTATGCGAGGAAGGGTTAGCAATGGCAAGAGTAGGAAGAAAAAAGAGTGTGAGAGAGAAAAAACAGCTAGTTAAAAAATGTATACACTTTATATATGGAAGAATGGGTAAACAGCGAAAAAAAGTGGTTTGCTGTCCCTCAATCCTGTTGCTGGTAACAGGTAATAACCTTTTTTTTTTTTTGCTAAATGGGTTTAATGCCTTTGGTTTCGCTCCAGCAAAGAAAAGACAGCAACCACAACCACAACCACAACCACAACCACAAAAATGCGCGGCAATTGCCATATTCTTTCTTTCTTTCTCTCCGTCAGCATGTGAGAAATAAAAGAAAATGAGAAAACAGGAGGCAACAAAAAATAAGTTTTTAGCTATCGGAGTTGCCGAATGGATAAAACGTTTCAGCGTTAATGTCAGCAACAGAATGTTCTGGTTAGAAAGTAAAATTTTTAATTTCTGCTTCCCTTTCGCCAGAAAATGGATGACCTTATGCTATGCTTCACATGATTCGATTGGCTACCTGCATGGGCCTTATCTGTTCGAAACAACAATTTTTCTTTTCATCTGTTGCACTCTTCTTCGGGTCTCCCGATCGAAGGATAGGGGGTGGAGTGAGGAAGAGCGAAAAGAATAAAGTCCATCAGATAAAGATTGAGGCAATCACTTTTGCTTATTTATTTACTTGCTATTTTAGTTTCCAAAAAGAACAGAGTTTGGGGGTGGGTTTTTGTGGGTGTCAAAGCGTTTGTTCTATGGAGATTGTTCCTGATGCAATTACATTTGGCTTGCTTCAATTCTTTCAATTGCAATAGAGGCAGAAAGGTCGGAATTACCGTCGCCGGTTAAAGTGGATGATTGTTTTTTTTTGTTTTGGGGAAGGAGGGAAAATATTGTCTTACTGACATTTCTGCTCTTTTACTCGAAATTGCGCATCTGGCAAGCGTAAACAATGAGGGGAAATAAGCTCTGCAGGTTGCTTGTGTCTATGGAGTTATTTATTTTTCTACTCTACCGGAGGGTTCCTCATTTGGCCGGACGGGGGAGAGAGAGAATAAAAAGTAATCTACTAGCGTTGACGGTAAATGGGGGCGATACCAGAGAAACATACAAAATAAAAAATAAAAAGAGCGCGGCTAGTCGGCAGTCCCCAGTTTTTCGTTCCGAACAATATAAATGCTAGGTAAAGTATTTATCACTTTGGCACTCGCTTTTATTCATTGTGATTGTCACCCTTCTTTTTCCTTCCTCTTTTCCTCTCCAATATTCCATCGTAGCGGTGCTTCTATTTCCCGACAAAATAACCAGCGGTTTCTGTCTTCCAAGCAAGCAAGCAAGCAAGAAGTGAGAGATGGTGGCAGGGCTTATTAGGACGCTGGCTACAGGGCTGCTAGCGGCAGCAGCAATGGCCAAGGATGTTACATACTACTGGGACATTGGATACGTGACAGCGAATCCCGACGGAAAAATGGAGCGACAAGTGATTGGCGTCAACGGCGTGTGGCCGGTACCAGAGATTCATGCATCACTTAACGACACGCTGGTGCTGGAGATCCGCAACTCACTGGACACGCCAACAACGCTGCACTCGCACGGACTGTACCAGAACGGAACCAACTACTATGACGGACCATTCATGGTGACGCAGTGCGGGATTCCGCCGGGAGCCAACATGACGTACCGGATTCCAATCCAGCAGACCGGCACGTACTGGATCCACTCGCACTACAGCGCACAGTACGTGGACGGGATCCGCGCACCAGTGATCCTGCACGACCCCAACGAGCCGTACAAGTACGATGAAGAGATAGTACTGACGCTGGAGGACTGGTACCACGATCAGGCGGCGGCGCTGCTGAAGCAGTTCCTGAGCTGGAAGAATCCAGGCGGCGCAGAGCCGGTGCCTAACGGAGCATTGATTGGTGGTGTGGGCGGCGATACGCAAAAGAAGCTGGCGTTCGAGGCAGGCAAGACCTACCGTATCCGACTGATCAATATGTCGGCGCTGTCAATGTTCCACTTCTCAATCGAGGGCCACACGATGCGCGTCATCGAGGTCGACGGATTCGACACCGAGGAGCAGGCTGTCGGCAACGTTATTCTGTCTGCCGCTCAGCGCACATCGATTCTCGTCACGGCGCACAACGAAACAGACAGCAACTTTGTGTTCCACGCCGATATGGATACTGACATGTTTGACAGCATCCCAGAAGGACTCAACTACAACTCAACGGGAATTGTGCAATACTCGGCGGATGCGCCGCTCAAGCGCGACGACTCTGTTGATTGGTCGCCGTTCAACGACATTGATCTGGTGCCGCGCAAGAAGGCAGCAGCGCTTGGATTCGACGTCAGCTTCCAGCTGGATGTGTTCTTCAACCAATATACTGACGCACTGAACCACGGCACATTCAACAACATCACGTACGTTGCGCCGCGGGTGCCAGTGATGATGACGGCGCTGACAACGGGAGCCGACGCTCTGAATGCAACGGCCTACGGTCCGCAGACCAATGCGCGTGTGGTCCAGCATATGCAGGATGTGCAGCTTATTGTCAACAACTACGATGCCGGCACGCACCCTTTCCATCTGCATGGCCACCACTTCCAGATGATCGAGCGCGGTCCGGCGCCCTACGACGCTTCGTACAACCCACGCCCGACGGCGCCGCCAATGCAGCGCGACACTGTCACCATTCCAAGCATGGAGTATGTCATCCTGCGGTTCCGCGCTGACAACCCAGGCGCCTGGTTCTTCCATTGCCACATTGAATGGCATATCGAGGGCGGTCTGGCCATGGTGATTCTCGAGGCGCCCGACGTCATGCAGAAAAGGCTTAATGTTCCGCAGCAGATCCTCGATCACTGCGCACTGGCCTCCATTCCAACAAAAGGAAACGCTGCAGGTCGCTCGGGTTTCGATCTAGAGGGCGCTCCCGATGGTCCCTTCCCGTATCCAATTCACTGGACCCGCAAAGCACGCGGCGCAATGGCTGGCTGCGTTCTCTCTGCGCTTGTTGGCTTCGCTACAATTTTCTGGTACGGCTGGAGCTCAAAGAAGACCTACGCTACCACCGCCGCATCGCCTGCACGGCTGGCCGAGTAAACAAACCACTCTCGCTCTCTTCCTCCGAAAAGCTACTTGTTCAATCTGTTCTATTTATTTATACTTAATCTATCCACAATGGCGCTGATTGGGTAGTCTGGATTAGCTAGCCCGACTGCTAGAGGATGCATCTGCTACTGTTTTCATGTGCGCGTACTCGCCGGACTCCTTGCACATGCTTCTGAATATCCCGTCTTCTTTTTGAAGCAGATTATGTGGTGTGTCAAACTCTGCAACTCTGCCATTATCCAGAACAAGCACTCTGTCATAATCAATAATTGTGCGCAGACGATGGGCAATGCAGAGTAATGTGGAGTTGGCAAATTCCGGTCCGCGAATTGTGTTCTGAATACGTCTGTCAGTGTCAAAGTCAACAGATGCTGTTGCTTCATCCATGATAATTAGTTTGGACCGTCTCACCAGTGCTCTTGCAAGCGCTACTAGCTGGCGCTGTCCTGCGGACAAGTTGCTTCCATTTTCCTTGATTTCGGCATCTAGACTGGTGAATATTCCAGCCATGCGCTCAAGCGATATCACTTCTTTGTTATCCGTGCCATTTGTATTAACAATGCTAGCTGTCGAGCTATTTGCTTGGCTTTCAGCCTCTCTAACCAGATGAGTGCGACGCAGGGCTTCCCAGAGTAGCTCATCAGGGTGCTCATCAAAAGGATCCAGATTAAACCGGATTGTGCCGTTGAACAAAACTGGGTCTTGAGGAATGATTGTCACATTGCGACGAAGATCCTCCAAGCCAATCTTTGAGATATCAACGCCATCCAGAACAATCTGTCCCTTCTTTGTTTCCAAGAACCGTAGCAGTGCCAAGGAAATTGTGCTTTTACCAGCACCTGTGCGACCAACAACGCCAACCTTTTCGCCATGCTCAACAGATAACGAAATGCCATGCAAAACAGGTGCACCAGGTACATACTCCACAACCAGATCCTTAATCTGTAGAGCTCCTCTAGTTGGCCAACCAGCTGGCGGCTTATTCTCAGAATCAGTCTCCAGCGCTGCCTCTTGTTCAATATTCAGGTACTGCATAATACGTTCAACCGAGTTCATACTCATCTCATTATCGCTATATCCACCCACAACCAGAACCGTTTCAGTTGAAAATGCCAGTGCATACGAAAGAATAAATCCAGCCATACCAGCATCAATCCAATCCAGTCCACACAGGATAAACGCTGCGGCAGAGGCAGATACTAATTTACTAGCGGTTAGAATACGCAAAGTGAACCATCTATTTGTTGACCATACAGCGTAGAATGTCCGGTTATGTGCACTAATACGGTTAATTGCCTCTTTAATATAATAGTGCTTAATACCAAATGCACGAATTGTTGTTGCACCCTAGATGATTTCACCAAACAATGAGAGAAGGGGCGACATGCTGTTTGATTCTAGACGCTTAAGCTCGCGAGTTGTGTTGAGGTAATAGATTGTAATTATTGCAAAGATGCTTGTAATTACAATCGCAACTATGGCAAATGCTGGAATTGCAGCTGTTACAATAAAGTAGATTGCTAATAGGCCTATAATTCTGGCAAACCAAAACCCAATGTTATCCAGTGCTCCATTGTCAATAACCGACATATCTCGTGAAAAGCGGTTAATAATACGTCCAACGGTAGTGGAATCATAAAATTTGGGCACAGCATGGACGACTCTGCGGATAAGCTTTCTGTGCATGTCTCTTGCTAGCGAGACCCTGCCTGTAAACATGGAATACCATTCAAGCACCGAAAAAGCTATGCCTAAAATACCCAGCAATGTGTAGATTCCCAGCCAGTATATGGAAGAGTGATGACTTGACATCATGATATCCTCTCCTTGAGTGCTAGGAATATAAGGTTTGTACGATGAAAGCCATGCCAAAGTATCAACAGAATAATGTGGGTTATTAGCTGGCTTTAAAGCAAAAGACACGTCACTTGGGCTGGTATTTAATCCAGAAGCAGGGCTATTTGATGATTCTACCCAAAGCTTGATCCAGTAGCTTCTCATTGCACCTCCTGCTTCGACTGCAAGAAGAATCAAAATAAGATAAGCCCAAAACAAACGACTACCACATGCCTGCATAAATGTTTTCCATACCTCGAATTTGACATATCCTTTCTCACGTTCTTCATCTTTAATTAGAACACCTTGCAACATGGAAAGATCAGCATTAGGGTCAATTCCTCTTTTGACTGCAAGCTTTTGTAGATGCTCCTTGTTGTACTCATCCTCAGATTTCCCGTCATTGACAGATGTTATATTTTCTTTGCTGTTATTTTGCTCCACAGAAGATTCGTTGTTCTTGTTGTCTAGATTTTCAATCAATGCTGGTGATATGGCATTATTGTTTCTAATCTCCGTTGGTGTTCCCTTTAGCGTAACTCTGCCACCGTTTATCATCACCATGTACTGGGCATATGGAAGGCACATTGCGACATGGTGAGTGACCAGAACACGCGTACGCCCTTGCATTAGTTTGGAATTGCTTGCCAAACACTCGACAAGAATATGCTTTGCTGTATGCGCATCAACGGCCGATAGACAGTCATCAATAAGAAGAATACGGCGGCTAGAGTACACAGCACGCGCCAATGCTACACGCTGCTTTTGTCCTCCAGAAAGTGCAATTCCACGCTCGCCAATTCCTGACATGTCTCCAGCAGCCAGGATACGCAAATCAGGTTTCAATGCACACACTCTTAGCACTTTCTCGTATCTTTCTCTGTTATAAGGCTCTCCAAACAGAATGTTTTCACGAATTGTGGCATTCTGCAGCCATGCTTCCTGCGCAACATAGGCAATATCATACATTGCCACTCCTTCACGAGAGAGATTGATAATATCTCTGTAATTGGGATTGATTTCAGCAAGCGTATTGGGATCAATGGTTGGAAGTAAAACACGACCACGAACCAATGTCATCTCACCAACAAGTGCAGACATGAGTGATGATTTTCCACTTCCTGTTGGCCCAGCAACAATAGATAGTCCACCAAGTGGGAATCTAACATCAATATTCTTCAGTGAAAATCTCATAACATCCTGTTGATCATTAACCTGTGCAATTTGAGGGTTGGAAGTTGAGGCAAGAAGCGGCGTGCTTTCAATTATCTGACTATTATCAATGGAAACCGAATTTTCATGTGCATTGTGACTATTGAAGCCAGTCTCCTCTACGTTGGCTGTGCTATCCATTACGTTCCACTCCAAATCAGCACAATCAAATCCTAGCTCGCTGCTTAATCCTTGTGCGGGTGTGCGTTTTCCTAGATCCTGAATCTGAGACTGTCCCAAGTACGAATCAACACGCATAAGGGCAACATATGATCCAACTAGAGTGCCTATAGCAGTGGGTAACTCAATTATATAGCTACGAACTGTCTGGAAAACAACAATGGAGGTAAATGCGGTTTTGGCATCCAAAGTGTTGCCAAACACAACAACGTAGAATGCAAACATAGCAACAAGAATAATAATTGGATTCAAGGCTGCACTTGCGCTAAGGATTGTAGACCACAAAAATTTCTTCCACATGTAAGAAAGCTGCTGCTCACGACGCTCGTCGACCTTTTCAATAAACCG
>JANBTT010000082.1:0-64226 GCA_027578915.1 Coemansia sp. RSA 1200 | reverse complement strand
TCAGTGCTGGTATTGGCACCAGCATCAGTGCTGGTATTGGCACCAGCATCAGTGCTGGTATTGGCACCAGCATCAGTGCTGGTATTGGCACCAGCATCAGTGTTGGTGTCCGGGCCAGTATCGGTGTCAGTATTGGTGTCGGTGGAGTCCGTGGGCGAGGCAGTCTCCTCGCCAGCAGTACCCGCGGCAGTCGGGCTGGCCATACCTTCCACGGGGCACACGGGGACATAGTAGACGTCGCCGGACTGCATCACGCTGGCCGCCAGGTAGGTGAACTTTCTGGTTGCCGGATCGTAGACCATCTCGAGCATCGTGGGAGTGCTGGCCAGATCGCTAGTCACTTGCGAGAAGTCAAAGTACGAGGCTATGCGACCAAGCAGCGCCTGCACCATGCTGGGCATGCGCTCCTCCCGGCTGCCAGAGCCGTAGGCGCCCACTGGCGGGATCCCCATGCCACCACCGCCGGCCATAGCGCCAGGCATCGGTGCGGCCCCTCCTCCCATGCTGCCGCCTCCAATCATTGCGCCGGGCATCATCACGTTTGGCCGCTGCATTGCCTGGTAGACGTTGCCGGGGGTCGGGGTGGGAAGTCCGCCCATTCCACCGTAGAGCTTGGTGTTGTCTGAATCCTGGCCAACGGCAGCGGTGCCAAAAACGGCAATGCTGGCAAGAACGTAGGGGACGTTGAGCTTCATACTTGAGTTATTGGTTTTTTTGATGTTGCAAAACGAGTAAAGCGTGCGGTGCGTGTTGGTAGGTAGGTAGAAAAAAAAAAGGCAGTTAGCTGAGTGTGCTGATGCTTGCTGAATCCCTTTGCTCTTTGGTTGTTCAGCCGACCGGACTAGCTCCTTTTATACCTCCTTCTCCCCTTTCTTCAGCGGATATGGAAAAGCTAGCTGTTCTTCTTAAGATGCATCTGCTTAGAGGACTCAGCTCACATCGGACAGGAAGAGACACATTGATGTCATTGATCCAGATACATCGCCAGTGCTCGTCCACTCTTTAACCGATCAAGGGTGACGCTTACCCACAATCCTGTAATCCAGGAATATCACTCTTTCCAACGGCTGTAGATTAAGGCAATAAACAAACAAGGTCAGAGTGGCAATTAAACCCTTGTCTTTTACTCCTGCACAACATTTTTATAAGCTTATACCCTAACATCGCAATGCACAGAGCGCTATCCTTTTTGCTAACATTGCCAATACGGCAGCCACAAAAGCCCGCTGATCTGACACTCAGAGTATGCGGTGGATCCCGACAGTTCGCATCCGAAGCGGCAGACGGTGGATCTGAGAAGAAGGGACCAAGCAAACAGCGTACTCCAATTGTTCTGAACGAGGAGGACATCGAGGAGAAGCACGTCCGCGGGTGGGGCAACGGGGGCCAGAAGGTGAACAAGACAAATAGCTGCGTGCAGCTTCTGCACAGACCCACAAGCACCGTGGTCATCTGCCAGGACACCCGGTACTTGCAGCAGAACCGCAAGATTGCGCGCAAACGGCTTGCCGAGAAGCTCGATCTGCTGGCCAACGGCTGCCAGTCCAAGATCGGGATCAAGATCACCAAGCTCCAGGCCCGGAAGCACAAGCAGCGCCAGCGGTCGAAGAAGAAGTATGCTGCGGAAAGTGCCAGGGATCCCGAAAAGGATAAGGGCGAATCTGGTGGGGCTGTTGGATCTGAATGAATGGAAAGCAGGAGCCAGCTGTTCATCTAGATGCGCTAAAAAAAAGAGGGTACCCACACTAGGAACTGTGGTTTTACAACCACCAAGAAACATCGCATGTGACCTATGGAAAATAAGTCCTGTGGATCATCGCTATAATGCAGCTAAAAATACATGCTAGAGCGGAGAATTTCGTTCTGCCTCTATTCTGCTGGGTTTTTTTGACAAAAAGAAAAAAAAGCAGAGGAAAGCTGGCGTGGTGAAATATAGTAATAGGAATCCACGAATTAATCCCCCGTCCAGCATCGATGCCTGACTTGTTCGTCGGGTACTGATTGACTTATAAACGTGCCCATATACGGAAGGCAGGATTTCTTTTTCTTCAGTCTTCAGTGCTGCCAACTGGTGGCATTCTGCCCGTCTTTTTCGCATTTGCATTTGGATTTTGGATTTGTGCGCGTGCACATCTCCCTATCCCAGTTATTGCGTTGGTAGCATGTCTCTCTCTCTTTTTTTCCTCCGTTGCGGAGGGTTTATTCCATGCAATTTCTCCTGGTTGCATGAGTGGAGGTATTTTTTTCCTTGACGGAACATGTGGATTATTATGCTAGAGAAATGGTAGCCGAGGGCGGTGAAATACACAGGCTGCGCTACGCGTGCTTGGAAAATAGTTTGCCAGTCGAATATATGTGAAATTCCAGACGTATAAATAGACCGTGCGCAGGCGGCTTGAGACCCGTATGTTTTTCTTCTGTTGGTTCTTGCCAGACAAAGATTCCGACTTTAAATCTTAAGACTATTCCTTGTAACTGTAGCTTGTACTTTTTCTTCTGCTCAGCTGTTTCTTTGCTAAAAACACACCGCATTTTTAAAAGATGGCAGCCATGCTTCCTCGTGCCAGAATCCTGGGCAACACCTCGCTTCTAAACCACAGCATCCGCGGCCTCGCTACAGGCGCCGCAAAGCACCAGGCGGCGCTGGCATCGAGCATCAGCGGCGCCGACGCTCTCGCACAATCATCGTCCAAGTCGGCGGACACGTGGGCCAACGTCGAGCCAGGCAGCGAGTTCACAGTAACGCGCGAGACGGGGTTCCTCCCGCAGCACGAGCCGCTGGCAGTGCTTCCGAGCTACTTCGAGAAGCTGGAGGAGCTTCTGGACGAGATGCCGATCCACAAGGGCGACGGGACCCACGGGCTGCTGCACAGCGGGCGGTTTGGCGAGCGTATCGAGCGCGAGCTCCCGCTGTACGACGTGGATTTCGTCTTCGACTCGCGCATCCTCGCCGCGTTGTACCGCGACTACGCGTTCCTGGCGTCGGCGTACCTGCTGGAGCCCTGCGACATCCAGTTCCGTCTGGCACGCAACTACGGGCTGGCGCGCCGCATCCTCCCGGCCAACATCGCGCGGCCATTGCAGACCATTGCGGCCCGACTCGGCGCACAACCGTTTCTCGAGCACTCGTCGTTCACGTTCTACAACTACCGGCGCACGGACCCGTCGATCGACGCCCCTGCTTCTATCGATTCCATCGAGCCGATCCGCCGGTTCTCGGGCTGCGACGCCGAGAGGAGCTACATCACGGGGCATGTGGCAGCTGCGCGGTTCACGGGCCAGATGGTCCAGGCGTCGCTGGAGCTGCTCGGCGGCGCCAAGACGGACGACCGCGGGAGATTCGACCGGGCGCTGCAGCGCTACACGGGAGCCATGCGCGAAGTCAACGGGGTTCTGTCGCGCGCGCTGGCGAACTCGGGCGAGTACGCGTCGTTCCGCACGTACCTGAGCGGAACCAAGAGCCAGCCGATGTTCAGCGCCGGCGTCATCTACGAGTCCGCATCCGGTGCGGGGCCCCAGCTCTCGTCGGTCCTCCCGGCGCAGCACCACCAGTTCTTCGGCGTCGCCCAGAGCAGCAACCCGATTGCCTCGCTCAGCACGCACCTGTTCCAGCTGTCGCAGCTGAGTCCGCAGGGCGCGCTCCCGTGCGCCGACGGGATCGACAACCTGCGGCCGCAGAACTACCGCGCCTTCCTGACCCACATTGCCAGACACTCGCGCACCGACCGGGTGCAGTCGTACGCGCTGCGGTCACCCGCCTCCTCCGCCCACTATGTCGCCGCCCTCGACCAGGTGCTCGCTTACAGGTTCCGCCAGTGGGCCAACCTCAGGGACTCCGTCCACCTGCACACCCTGCGCGCGTCCCCCGCTTTCAGAAACTACCTGGATGTCCAGACCCGCCACATCAGGGACATCGCCGAGCTTGTCCTGCGCTCCAGAGCAAACACCGACCGCGAGATGCTGGTCCCCGCGCAGCGCGCCGCCACCGACGCCGCCGCTCACAGGGCCGAGACTGTGCGTCGCTCGCTTAGTCGCATTCTGGAGGACGCCGAGCCCGCCCAGCTGCCCACCAGCATGATTGCGTACTGACAATAACGGTGTATTTTCAATATTCTCTAATAAATAAACAATGGTGTTATGGACTGTTGAGGGAATATAGATGAAAAAAAACCCTAATGCAAAAGAAAAATTAAATATAAAAGTAGCAGTATGGATAAAACAAAAAGTCCATCATTTTTTTACACAGCTTGCACACACAACAATCTCACTGCTGGCTCTGGACAAAGAACAGCAGGTACGCCGCGGGCGTGGCAACATTGGCCTCCGGAATAGTCGAGACCCTGGTGTCGTCAAAGTAGTTCCACTGGCCACGCAGACCATTGAACACGCTGGCCGTGTAGTGGCCGCCGGACAGCGTGCCGAAGTGGTTGGCCACGCCATACAGGTTGTAGCAGGTGGAGCCGCCCGTCTGCTGCTGCACATTCGGAATCGTATACCTGTCCATGTAGAGGTTGCGCGTCGGGAAGAGGATGTTGTTCTCCAGCTTCTCGCGGAAATGCCCGATCGTCAGGAACCGCTTCAGGTGCACGATCAGCACCAGCGGCAGACGCGACACCAGCAGCCGCTTGGTTGCCCGGCGCCTCGTCTTGCACTTCGGGCAATGCCACTTGTCGTCGCCATCCAGGATCTCTGCCTTCGAGAACGCGTCAAGACACTGGTAGATGTTGAACGGGCTGGAATTAAGGGCGCTGCTGCTGCTGCTTGCTGCCGACTTGCGCACAAGCGTCTTCCCGCCTGCTGCTGCTGCTCCCCTGACTGTGTCGGCCGTGGGAATCTGCACCGACAGCTCGGTAAACGTGTCGTACTTGGTTGACGTGTGCTTGCAAGTCATGCAGGTGAGCCGCGACTGCGTCTGGCCCTGGAAGATGCTGGTCATAATCGACCAGTTGCGCCGGATGTACTTGCCCCACTGGATGTCGGCCTGCTGTGCGTCGGGCAGCGCCTCAAACTGCATCTCCTCCTCCTGCGAGAGCTGCTTCTCCTCCGCCTGCGAGGGCCGCCGCTTCTGCACGCGATTGAGCGACTCGTGTATCGTGTCCAGCAGAAACGTCGCAAACTCCTGCGCATCCTCCTGGTCGTTGCCCTTGAACACCTCCGAGCACTTTGCCACCGACGATCTGAATCCGATCGGCGAAATCGACCCATACTGGCCGCGCCACATGTTGTCCACTAATCGCGCAAACTCCACCGCCACGTCCGATTTCCCGCCGTTACTGCGCACCAGATCCTTCTTCCAGCCGCCCTGCATGAAGTACCGCGCAAACGGCGCGGTTCCAACAAGACATTGGATCACGCAGTTCATAAAACACGTGTTGCCAAAGTTCTTCAGCCCCGTTGCGCCGTACGCAGCAGTGTCCGACAGCTGCGAGCGCCGCTTCACTTGCGTTGATGGGCTGTCGAAATAGCCGGCGCCTGCCACCGAGTCTTGCATGCTGCTGCTTCCGACCACAGGAGCTGCTTGCGGAAGAATGTCCGTCTGGTAAAGGATCGAGCTGCGCAGGTTGTTGCCAGCATGCATCCGTCCATTGAGCGAGGGATCCGAACCAGCTGCTGCTGGATGGTTGTAGAAGCCATACCCGTTGGAGACACGGGGCATCTGCATTAGCTGCTGCTGCTGAGCAAATTGCTGCTGTTGAACGAGTTGCTGCTGCTGCTGCTGCTGCTGCTGAACATACGCTAAAGGCTTTGGGGGAATAAAAGCGCCTGGAGGTGGCGGAGGTGGCGGCATACCCGCCTTAGAAACACGAGATGACTGGGATTGATCCTGCGTTGGCAGTTGCTGCTGTTGTTGCTGCTGTTGTGTAGAATACTCTGCAGGCTTTTCCATGACCTGAGGAACAGTAGGAAGCGGCGCCTTTGGAGGAACCCTCCTCTTTCTAGACACACCTACTGCAGCCTCCTCGCGCTGCTCGGCCGCAGAATCTGTAGCTTCACTCTGTTCATGGCTGTCCGAGGCCACTGCATGCGCAGGTGCAGTGAATCCGTAGTTCGGGTTATCGAATATGGTTTTGCGTCTCTGGACCTGCTGCGCGGTGACCTCCGACACGAGCGAAGCCGGTTTTGGCGGCGGGACCGGCGGATTGGCACTGGAGTTAGTAGCAGCAACATCGTTTCCAACAACGGCAGCAGCAGCAGCGGTGGTGCTGACAAGTGTATCCTTTTGATACGAAGAATCGGTAATCGGCAGACTTGTAGCAATGTGTTGGTCGGAGGATACAGATGACACAAGATGCGCTGTTCCAGTTTCGGGAACAGGCACCCGGGGCGTCATCCGCACGTTGTAACCCTGAGTATATGACGTGTGCATCGGCGCATAGCGGCCATCGCCTGGCTGTTGGAGTTGCGGATGGTAGCCGTTGCTTTGCTGGAAAAAGTCAAACACAGAGCCCGCAACGCCTGGCTGAGCATGCGTGTCAGTGCTTGAAACAACATTCGCAGGCAGCGCAACAGCAGCAGCGGCGGCTGGCGGGTAGTATGGTGTGTAGTTGGAAGCACCGTACGGGGTGACTTCCGGCTGCGGCGTAACCCGCATTTTTGGGTTCTTTGCAACACGCGCGTCAGAAGCCCGAGAAAACGACTTTCTAGCATCGTCAGACCAAACACACCACTCGCTGCCCATGGCTCGCACCCAGGCGTCGAACCCACCAATCAGGAACAGCGGCGACCGCTTCAGAGGCTTGTCAAACTCGTAGTGGTAGATTGCGCTGTTGACAGACTCGAGCGCAGGCAACTCCGTGCTCCTTGAATCGCTAAACGACCGTGCTGCCTGGCTGGCGTACACAACAATATCAAAGTCGTCGCGTTGGCGGAACCACAGCTGCTGCTCCTCCGACACAAGCACAAGAGATGAGGCTATCTCCTTTGATGTGCACTTTTGCTTGTCGAGCCCAATAGGATCAACATTGACAATGTGCCGATGGTCGATGTGGCCCCAGACGTAGTCCTGGTGCGGACGAATGTCCAGGATAAGCACTGTAGGCCGCCCGTTGACCCCCGTGCGCGACTGCTCGAGAAGTCCCCAGAGCTCCTTTGGCGTACAAGTGGTTGCGTTGGGATCAAAGTACTCGATGGTGGCCTTCCCGACTCTTGACACATAGTCCGCTCCGTCTGTCGGCGAGTTGGTTGTCATCGTATTAATGCCGTTCGATTGGTTTCTACTTATGCCAGGCACACCAGAAACCACAGCACCAGTATCATTCGCGCGGAACTGGTGCGCGCTGGTGTCAATTCTGCGTGCCTGGGCATCAATCTCGTCAAACGTGCTATGGCGCGCTGCTAACCACTTG
Source organism: Coemansia sp. RSA 1200 (assembly GCA_027578915.1). Lineage (NCBI taxonomy): Eukaryota > Fungi > Kickxellomycota > Kickxellomycetes > Kickxellales > Kickxellaceae > Coemansia > Coemansia sp. RSA 1200. The sequence continues at coordinate 56,880 of JANBTT010000082.1, read as the reverse complement.
TTGTCCGACAAAGAAGGCTGAGCAGCAGCAGCAGCAGCAGCAGCAGCAGCAGAAATGGAACCAGACACCAGCGGAGAGCTAAGTGGGTTTTCCGGGAACTTTTGCGCAAAGCTGCTTTCCATCTTTTCGACCTGCTCGGGCGTCAGCACAGACCGCTTGGGCTCAACATATGGTCGCTTCCTCAGCTCAACAGCCAGCTTCTCCAGCTCGTCCAGAACATAGGTTGAAATATCCTTGTGCAGTCTAACGTACTTTGGGTCCTTTCTCACCGAGTCAAAGTCCTTCTGCTTCGGGATCTTCTCGCTAAGGATATTGCAGGCAATCATGAACCGCAGATACGCGTTTTCCAGATCTCCCGAATCCACGTCAAGCCGCGCCTCGTCGATGCGCCGTTCTGCAGAGTTAAGCCAGGACCGCGATGACGCCTGGATTGAGGCGTCGATGTTTGCTCGCCGATTCAGCGCTGTGATCAAGGTCTTCTGCCGGGGCTCCAACGGATTCGACACCTTGCGCTGCTGCTGTCCTTCAGACTGACTCACACGAGAGACAGACTCGGCTGTGTTTGACCTCGACCTTCCAGACATCAACGACTGTCTTCGTTCTGGCTGTCTTGGGGAATTGGCGGAAGCAGCACCGGTGGCAGAAGTTGGTGTGCTGGCGGCAGAGTTTGCATGCGTGTACGAATACGAGCTGATAGTCATAAGGTCCTGGATGGATGACGTGGCCGCGCCTGCTGGCTTCGCCATGTGAGCCGGTGGTGTATCAGGCTCCTCCTGACCGTCCTTCATGAGTGCTGCGGAAACGCTTGTTGATATTTGGTGTGGCTGGGAGTCTGAGGACAGTCTCGGCAACTGTGTCCCCTCTGTAGCCGTTGCTAATGTTGTTGGTTTTTCTGATGTTGTCGCTGACAGCCGTTTGGGCATGCGAATCGGAGGGCCATTCGTCTTCGAATCGAGCGCCAAACTCTCGAACCGCTTGATGAGGTCCGAAGTACGACCTTCGCCAACCTTTGACATTTTGGCTCCACGCAGGAAAAGAAGAAAAAAAAACTAATTTATACAAAAAAGGAAAAAGAAGAAAATAGAGAAGCAAAAATGGAAAATAAAAACTAGTGTAGTAAAAAGCCATAAAAATAATAATAATAAATGGACTGGGGAAAGTGAATTGTGGAAGAGGAAAAAATAGTGGCAACTGCCTAGTTTAGCGCAAGTCTTGGCTTGCTCTTCTCTTTTCCCCTTCTTCCCTTGCTTTTGAAGAAAGGAAAGAGCGTGCTGTGCTACCAACCAGCCTTCAATTGCCTTCAACAGAGAAGGATATTGTTTCTTTGTTGCCTTTTCTACTCTGTGTTCAATCGCTCTTTTGCATACAATGGGTCGTCGTGTTTAATAGCTTTCTTTGAGCCTTTTCTATTAGCCTGCCTTCTCAAAATCCACAGAAGCGCAAACGTCATTTCATCCAGAAACGCCTCTAGAAACAGTAAGGATTACGCAATCACTGCGAATCAAATCTGATTTATTCAACAGATGTCATGTGATGTATGTGGGTTTTGCTTTGTTTTGTTTTCAGAGTTAGTTGCTTTTTGGAAATAGAAAGAGCTGGCAGTAGAGAAGAAGATGCCTGTCTGCATTGAGCAGGAAAAAATGAGGTCTTCCTCTTCTCATCCTATCATCGCAATTGAAGCAGCAAACAATTCAATTGCTGCTATTGTTGTTTTATTTCTGGAATGCATGCAGACCAGCGACGTCAGGGCAGCCACTACGCGCAGCCAGCGCCCATCTGACTGTGGACTATTTTTTGGCTAGATTTCTGGCACTACACATGCTATGCAGGATCTTTCTGGATGCTGGATGTTGACAGTCAACCTGTTTTACGAGGGAAAAGGACCTTGTTTTCTTTCCTTCTTTTGCGCCAGTCTGGCATCAGCACTAACGGAAGCAAGCATCGTCTTTCTGGCAAGCTTTTGCATTACCCTTCATGGCCATTCACATGGAGATGGAAGGCACAGAAAGAAAGACTAAAGTCTGTTTTTTCTGTTAAAGTCACCAAACATTTCCTCATCTTTTTGCTGCAAAGAAGAAGCATTGGCGCTTGGCACATCTACTTGTTTTCTTTTGGGAAGCAATTCGGGGGGAATGGATTGGGGAGGCTTTGAACCGTCCTGCAGTAGAAACTTCCAATGGAAGACTTCTCTAAAGAAAAAACAACAACTATTTTTATTTCTAGTTTTGGATGTGCGTCAAACTGCACTCTTCCATCGTTCCTTCTTATAAAGGTTAGAACTCCTCATCTGTTGCGAAGCCAGAAACCCAAAAACATTCCATCTCCATTGCCTGCATCCCACCACCTTCTATCTTCATACCCCCCTTTTTCCCTCTCTCTCTTGACAACATCTTGCTTGACGCTTCCTTTTTTTCTTATTAAACGCGTAGCACATCAGCCCATCTTTCAATGCCAAACATCTTTAAAAGAATTCTGCGGCGGGACTCGCCTCCCACGCCGCTGCATTCGCCCCAAGCAACTCAGTTTGAAGGCAGCGGTATCAGGAGCAGCTCGGATATCCCAGATCCAATTACTGAGCGCAGACGTTCCAGCAAGCACTGGGGCCCACGTGCTGCCAACTACGCCAATCGCGCTGCCCGACGCTCAACAGACTCGAGAAGACAAACAAGCACCAGCGCAACATCGTCGCCAGAAACCACGGGCAAAACAAGACCAGCAGGGCTAAAAGACCCGCTACTTATTCTCCGCCGCTCAGTGTTTGCCAGCTGGATTAATGTGCTTCTTGTCCTGGTCCCCGTAGGAATTGCCTCGCATCCAGCGCATTTCCCGGACGTGGCTGTCTTCATTATTAACTTTTTCGCAATCATTCCTCTGGCAAAGCTTCTTGGCTATGCGACCGAGCAGCTGGCCCTGCATCTTGGCGATGCCGTTGGCGGGCTTTTGAACGCGACCTTTGGTAATGCGGTTGAGCTTTTAGTTGGTATTCTTGCGCTGGTCAAGGGCGAGATTGAGATTGTGCAAACCTCGCTTGTTGGCTCTATTCTGAGCAACCTGCTCTTGGTTGGCGGCTGCTGCTTCTTCTTTGGCGGCATCAAGAACAACGAGCAGGTATTCAACTCGCATGCGGCACAGTCCTACGGCTCACTGTTGGCCATGGCTATTCTGGCCACTTTGCTGCCTGCTGCATACAACTCGCTCAACGCAAAGGACGCGGAGCTTAAGAGCGGCACTCTGACCATGTCCCACGTCACTGCCATCTTCCTCCTAATCATCTACATTGCGTATCTGTTCTTCCAGCTCAAAACGCACACCAATCTGTTTTCGGCCGTTCCGCTGGAGGAGCGCAGGGAGGCTGCAAGGAAGCCCAGCGACAATGAGCCAAACGCTGAAGAGGAGAGCAGCGGTGCTAGTAATGCTGACTGCACACGCGCTGCATCCAATGAGGAGCTGATGACCCAGAGCCCCCACGATATCACGATTGGCGTAACTCCTGCTCACTCGCAGACAGCAGCAACGTCGACGGCCGAGCTTGTCAAAAACAACGCCGATATTGTTGAGGAAACCAAGGAGCCCGTCAGCGAGGAGGCTGTTCTCGAAACAAAGACTGAGCAAGCGGAAAAGGACAACAATGCCGACGATGAGGAGGACGAGGAAGAAGTCGAGCTGACCATCTTGGCATCCATGGCTTTGCTGGCAATTGTTACAGGACTGACCGGCGTCTGCGCCGAATTCCTCGTTGACTCCATTGATGGCCTGACAGACAAGTGGAACTTATCGCCGTCGTTTGTTGGTATGGTTCTTTTGCCAATTGTTGGCAATGCAGCTGAGCATGTTACGGCCGTTACCGTTGCTATTCGCAATAAGATGGACCTGGCCATGGGTGTGGCTGTTGGCTCCAGCATCCAGATTGCGCTCTTTGTCATGCCGCTCCTGTGCATTCTGGGCTGGATCATCGACAAGCCGATGACCATCTATTTTAGCCCTTTCACGACCGTTGTCCTGTTTGTCACCGTCTTGCTTGTCAACTACATTATTGGTGACGGGCGAACAAACTGGCTTGAGGGTCTGGTACTCATTATTGCATATATCATTGTTGGCGTAGCATACTTCCTTTATCCAAAGGACATGGACACCACCTCTTCTTCGTTTGGCTCCTCTGGATAGCATGCTATGCTGTTGTTTCTTGTTTGTTTCAATTGGCATTTAATGTAATGTTTAATGTTTATTTCTCTTTTAATTCTAGTTTTTTTACTCTTTATCCAAGGTGTATAATGAAATTCCCTTTTCTATCTTTAAATGCGCTTGATCGCTGAATGGCATTGCTAATGAATTATTAAGAGCTTCTTTTAATTGCTCTGCAAAAAAAGTGCCACTAAGTTTGCGGATGGTGGGAATAAGCGCCACATGTCCTGTGATATACTAAAATGTCTAGAGGCGTGAAATGTTGTAAATCAAAAGAATTAGAGCTAAACGGGTAAATCAATATGCAATACATCGTATTAGCGGCGATCACTATTTCATTTGAACAAACGCTTTTCTTTTACGATGTGCCCGGTGTTTGTTTGCTAGTTTTATTAAAACAGATTAAAGATATTCAAGTGTACTCGATACATTAAGAGGGCAAGGATTTGGAAAGAAAATACATAACACTACACTAACATATGTAGTTGCATGTAAATGTGGCTTGAAAAATACCAAGAAATGGATGCGTGGAGGTGCCTCCTTGCTTAATTGGTGTTGTCTTTGTTGTTGTTGTTGTTGTTGTTGGCAACATCAATTTCTATACGTGCAACGCATATGTTAAACATGAAAAAGGACAAAAAGGAAAGTTGCCATTGCAGATATTTGTATTCCACGATCGTCTCCCGCAAAATAATCAAATGCCTCAATACTTATTCTGTTTTCCCCATTATGACTTTTTTCCCATTCTATTCGGCTGGTTTGAGATCTTTTGTACTAGCTCTCAATTCTGTCACACTGTTAGGTCTTTTTCACACACGGGCATTTTTCTTTACCCGACTTTCCATAGATTGGTTTGACAACAACAATGCCAATTTTATTAGCATTTACTCATGGAACCCATGAGCAACATTTATTGCAAAAACGCCTCCCTCACTTGACGCTTTATCTTATCTCTTGTTTGTTGAAAAAGGAAGTTTAATTGTATTGTTCATCCCCTCATTCCTTACTCTTTGACTTCTCCCAACATTTGGCATTTCAGTTATATCTTTGTTCAGACTTCCTTGGCTCTGATTGATTACACCAAAACCTCTTTTGTTTTTGTTGCAGTCTTCAACTTTCTGATTTTCTTTTTCTTATTCATATTGCTACAAGTCAAAAATAGTGTAACGAGATAATCTTTCTTTTGTTATGACCTCTAGTCAATAAATACCTGTACTTATACCAATATCCTTGGATGTTGTGTTTTCTTGTTATTCCGCTTGCAACTTAATCTCGTATATATTTTATCCTATATTCTTCACTTTAATAAACAAATAAAACAAAAATAAAATCATGCCTGATATTGAAAGTGTTCCAGGTACCCCTCAACAGCAGCACCAGGAATCTCATCCAATAGATTCCAGTGAGGATAGCTACAACGGCATATATGATGAGGAGAAACACGCCGACAAAAAAGCCACATATGCGGACGAAACAGAGACGGAGGAGGATTCTCCCTTTGAGATGGTTCGCGCAGCCGTGTCTAACAAGGACAACCCCGACCTTCCATGCCTTACATTCCGCTCGTGGATTCTGGGCATTATTTTTGCCGTTGCTCTTGCCTTTGTCAACCAATTCTACTGGTTCCGCGAAAACTCGATTGTCCTCAACGGCTATGTTGTGCAGCTACTATCTTTTCCCGTCGGCTACGTTATGGCGCTTGTTTTGCCGAAGAGAAGGTTCAACACATTTGGCTGGGAATGGTCTCTTAATCCAGGCCCATTCAACATCAAGGAACATGTAATAATATCGATATTTGCGGGTGCTAGTGCCGGTACAGCTTTTGGCATTGATGTGGTGACGATCAAGCGGATGTGGTACAAGTCAGATATGGGTTTTGGTCCTTCGATCCTTTTTATTCTGACTTCGCAGATAATGGGCTACAGTTTTGCAGGCTTCTCGCGTCGATTCCTAGTTTATCCCGCGGCAATGATCTGGCCAGCTAGTCTTGTCAGTGTCGCTCTCTTTCGCACATTTCATGAGATTCAAAGCATTGGTGGAAGATTTTCACGCACGCAAGTCTTCTGGATGTGCTTTGTCGGAAGTTTCCTCTGGTACTTTATTCCTGGAGTAATCTTTCCAGCACTCAGCTTCTTGGCAGTTCTCTGCTTTATTGCGCCAAACAATATATACGCCAATCAGCTTGGTGATGCTTTTAATGGCGTTGGTATGCTCAACTTTACGCTCGACTGGTCGTATATTTCATCTTCATACACACTGTCGCCTATTGCCATCCCTTGGGTTTACGCATGCAATGTGTTTGCTGGCTTTGTCATGGTCATGTGGATTGCTGTTCCCATCGGATACTACCAAAATACATGGAATACACAGAATATGCCAATGTATACCGCCACTCTCTATCAGACCAACGGCTCCGTATTTGAGATTGATCGAGTGATGACTCCAGACAAGATGCTTGATGCAGAGAAATACGCCAGCTATGGTCCACTACGCATGACTTACACCTTTGGTATGACATATGGCCTTGGATTTGCTAGTCTTCTCAACCTTCTCACATATGTTGCCCTTTACTACGGAAAGGATATTATCAAACGGGTCCGCCAGACTCGTGAAATGGACGATGACATTCACATGAAGCTTATGCGCAAGTACAAGGAAGTTCCGTTGTGGTGGTACGCAATGACTTTTATTACCACTTTTGTTCTTTCAATTGTCACTTGTCAGGTGTACCATTTAATGCCGTGGTACTGGGTTGTTCTTGCAACATTTATTCCGTTTATCTTTACCATTCCAATTGGCATTGTGCAGGCACTGTCAAACCAACAACCAGGTCTCAATATTATCACCGAGTTTATAATTGGATACGGACGACCTGGGGATCCGATTGCCAATGTCACTTTCAAGGTCTACGGCTACATCACCATGGTTCAAGCGCTGTCACTTGTTGCCGACCAAAAGCTTGGCCATTATATGAAGATTCCGCCACGTCACCTGTTTATAGCCCAGCTTGTAGGAACAATTGTCTGCTCTTTTGTCCAGCTAGGTGTTGCGTTTTGGCTGATGAGCTCGATAGATAACATCTGCACGGAAAAAGGATATCCTTTCACATGTATCCAAGCCAACACATTTTTCTCGGCATCGGTCATCTGGGGTCTGGTTGGACCCGGCCGCATGTTTGGCTCGGAGAGTCCGTACCATCCGATGCTTTATTTGTTTATTCTCGGCCTTTTTCTCCCCATTCCGTTCTGGCTACTGACAAAAAAGTTTCCCAACAGCTGGGTCAAGCATATTCACACGCCGCTCTTTTTTATTGCCTATGGATACATGCCTCCCGCCCCATCCCACGTATACACAAACTGGTTTATTGGCTGCTTCTTCTTTAACTATCTATGGCACAAATACCGCAACCAGCAATGGACTCGCTATGCGTTTGCGCTCTCTGCTGGACTCGATTGCGGGCTTGCCATCTCTGGAGTCCTTACATATTTTATCTTTATGAATGTAAAGATTCCTAGCTGGTGGGGGTCCAATACACATCATTGTCCTTTGGCTGCAAGTGGCATACAGCAAGCTCAAAGCTCCTAAGCCTTTATCAATAGTATAGGCTTATTTTTGTTAACACGGTTGTTTAATTCAATTGACTAGAATTTAATAAGGAGTGTAAAGTGTTTATTAACATGTGGCATTTTGCTTTCTTTAGGCGTTATAATATTTATTATATAATGCAAGAAATGTAGGTTAAGCTTTCTTGCCTGTGAATTTTAAATTTTAAAATAAAAAGTGTAATCACATATCCAATTATTCATTCCTTTTGTATTCACATATCCAAACTTCCATTCCTTGTGGTAAACCCCCTACAAATGAATTTGGAAGATTTCCCCACAAACATTACACGGCAGCAGAGTCTACGGTCTCCAGGTGACCTTGGTTTGCCAGCCATACGACAGTTGTTTGTAAGTGTCCAACACATTAACAAATGTTAAGTAATGAAAAGCGGGAAAGGAAAATAAGGTGGTTTTACTAATACGGGGGCATATTTGCAATTCTACTTCCTACTTCTTGTAGAGTGGAAGTCATGGAAGCGAGGTTCCTACAACGCCAGTGCAGCATCAAACTCGAGAGGATATTGCTCCGGCCGAGGCTGAGAGGATGGACGGGCGTCGGAAAAGATTAGTAAGACAACTCGAGGATGGGTGGAAAAATGAAGACTTCCAAAGCTTTCTTTTCAACATGTGAGCTTAACGCCTACAATAATTTTGTCGAGTTAGCCAATATTTCTCTTTTCGAAGATATTGCGCGAGCTGTCCCTTCATTACATATGAGAAGTCTGAAAGCGACCAGGGAAATGGAGTTTAACAATCTTACCCAGACCCTCATACCTGTTGGTAAGACTGGCGAAGCAGCGCTCATGAGTTACTTTTTTGCTCTTTGCAATGCAATGGCTGAATGCTATGATGACGTACTAAAGTGTTAACATTTGATCGGAATGTTGACATTTTCAGTACTCATCGATAAATACAATCCATATTAGTATGTGATTGGATTAGTGGCATTTTTCAGGAAATAGGATAGTCGGTGGCTATAAAAGCACCGATATTCTATGTTTTGATAAAAGTTTTGGTTAGGACTTTTGAATTGTTTATTTAAAAAAGTATTATCGAGGAAACATAAGTTTACGATACTGAATAAGCTTCAAGGTTCACAGTGCTTACTATTCCGAAGGACCGCTACATTCTAATCAACTACCAGACAAAGCCTGTGAATGGAATCACACACAAGGCAGATGGTGTGTATTCCTACTCTAAGCGTATTGAGTGTAACATGTCGACAGTACATATGTTTGTCAAAGCCAAGCTGGTACTTACCCCTGGAAATCTCCCAATTGATACGCTGGGTCAACTTTTCGATTATGTCAATGCTGTTTGGAAAGAGCAAGCAGCGCGTATTTTTGTGCCAATTCTGTATTTGCATGGGGAGGAACTTACACTATTAATATTTACACGCGGTTCCTGTTATTGCGTCAACCTTGGCAACATATGCTACACAGATAACAAAGCAGATCTTTTTAAGGTAAGACACGTCCATAAAACTTTGCTGAGTCTATGGTTCATTATAACATTGCCAGCGGACAGATTTGGACATTTCTGCGATGTTGACACCAGATTTCTGAACATGCGTTTTGATAGGCTTGATCCCAATAAGAAACAAGCATACGCAGCTCTCAAACCAGATAATTCAAACTCATTGACACTGAAGAAACGCATTCCAAGAACAGTCAACCCATGCTCACGCCTTGCCTATCTTTTTAACACAATATACGAATCCAATCAAGCTGTTTTTAAGCTCTCATAGACGCCAGTGAAATATCTTTTCGAAGATGCAATCTACAAAATTCTAGATAAATCTAGCATTGACAGCAAACCCAAAGTACTCTACAGAAGGCTGGCATAAAAGTATTTTTGCAGTTTTCCAAGGAATAACTGCAAAGCATATTAGTTTAACATTTAGCTGCGTAATATACAGATAACAATGCAACTTAAGTAATTTCCATATTAGTAGAACAGTATAGCTCAAGCACCATGACAATTATCCAAAGAACGCTTACCAAATAATTTATTAAGCACCATGGTCTTTTTTTTTGCGCACGCTTTTTCTTGGCTAAAGCTGTTTTTCTGTTGTAGTGTGCGACTGTTATATTAGCAGCGTTAAAATTAAATCATAGGTTGTGTTGTAAGGATATTTCAATAACTAAAGAAAAGGATGCTGCTAACACTGAAAGACCAGGAACTATTGTTAAGACAAATTGACGCTTTATATAGGAAAATAACATATAGTTGCCAACATATTATAATGCTCTGATATCATTTCTTTTCCATCTATAATCTGAGCAACGGAGACACTATGGAAAAATAAGAAAAATGTTTAAAGAATATTATTATAATTTAGAAATACCGATTTTATTAATAAGACAAACCACCTATCCTAAAGATAACAATTGCATTTGATCTTATCCCGGCTTGATATATCATAGTAACCATCACCTGTTATAATTTTTATCAAGTGCTAACATATATTGTTTTATAAAATGTGTGCGAAGATGACAGTTTTTTTTTTTTACCTAATCCGCGGTAATTTTGTCGTTGCTGTGATTGAATATTACGATGACGTGTAATGGAAGATCATGAATGAGTTTTTATGAGCAACAAATATTACCTTTTTTCTTTAGGTATTGGTAATTTTACTAAAAATAATTCATATTCTCCGTTAGTAGGTACGTAAGCACAAGAATCAGCTCTCACAGTGTGACTGTCAGAAGATATGGATCTACAATGATCTACACCGCCAACAACACAAATACAAGGGTCCAGTACGTCACCCAGCTAACCTAGCTCCAAATATATGAGAGCATGGTAGACAAGCATCTAAAAAACATTTCTACCAATATTTTTCTTATGCATTTTAACTTTATATAATTTACATCTTTTTGCTGCATTTGCATTTACTTAAACTCACCTTTGGAAAATGGCAAGTAACTAGAAAAATTCACAACCAGGCATCCACACATGGCATATGGGCAGACAGCAAATCCTTTTCTAAGCAGTCATGGCTTACAAGCTACTACAGTATTTATCGGCAATTTTCAATGCATTAACTAGTGTCATATAACGAAATGTAAAATAATAATGCGCTTTTACCAATAGAGTATTATTTGCATTTCTATTTCTTTACTTGTAGAGCGGCAGCCATGGAAGCCAAATTTTTTAAACGCCAGTGAAACATCAGACTCGAAAGAAAATTGCACCGATTTTGGCTGAGAAGATAGACAACCGGCGTGATAGGCTAGTTCGTCAATTTAGAGATGGTTGGGAAACTGAGGATATAGAAAGCTTCTTCTACAACATTGGAGAACTTGATGCCTATAATGAGTTCATTAAGTCAGCTCAAATCCTTTTTAGTGATATTGCGCAGGCTGTCCCAGCCTTACATGCAAAAAGTCTGAAAGCATTTAGAGGTATGGGGGGCAACAATCTTACAAAGAGCCTCATACCTGACGGTAAGTCTGGCGAAGCAGCACTTATGAGCTATTTCTTTGCTCTTTGCAATGTAATGGCTGAAGAAGCTTCAAAGTCTACAGAGCTTAATATCCCGAAGGCCCGTTACATCCTAATTGACCACCAGAAGAAGCCAATTCTTGGAAGCTTGCATAAGTCTGATGGAGTGTTTTATTATTTCCAGCCTAAGCGTTATAGCATGTCTACGGTGCACATGTTTGTCGAAGCCAAGCTGGCATCTACCCCTGGAAACCTTCCAATTGATACGTTGAGCCAACTTCTCGATTATGTTAACGCAATTTGGACAGAGCAATACACACGCATTTTTGTTCCGATTTTGTATTTGCATGGGGAGCAACTTACACTGTTTATATTTACACGCGATCCTTGGTACCGTTTCGACCTGGGGCACATCTGCCATGCAGATGAAAACCCAGGGCTTCTCAAAATAAAGTATGTGCGGGAAACCCTACTAATCTTGTGGTTTATTATTACTCTGCCATCCGATAGGTTTGGCCACTTTTGTGATGTTGACACCAGACTGCAGAGGATGTGTTTCGAGAAGGCCAAATCCACTAGCAAGTTAACACGTGTGACTCTAGACAGTGCAAGGAATTCAAATGCGGTGCCACTGAAGACCCGCATAGCAAAGGCAGTGAACCCTCGTTTGCGCCTCGCTTACCTTTTCGATACGACGTATCAGTTTAAGAGGGCAGTTCTCAAACTTTCGTGGGCCCCGGTAAAACGACTCCCAGAAGGAGCAGTATACGAGGTTCTTCATAGGTCCGGCATCAACGGCATACCCAAGGTGTACGACAGCGGGTTAATTAGGGAGGATTTCTACGGCTATCGTCTGGAGTATATTATTCTTGGACATTGCGGCTAATCAATTGGGAGCTATGTCAGGAATAGCCGTGATAGCAGCGTAGCCGAGTCCGAGATTAACAGGCAGGTTGGCCAGTTTGTCAGCCAGCTGTCGAGCTGCCTGGTGCAAGCGAGAATACATGGGGTCCTTCACCGCGACATCTCGGACGGGAATATAGCGGTGAATAATGGACAGGCAAGCATTATCGACTGGGGCTATGCCAAGATTATTGAAGCCGGCTCTGCAGATGACCTGGGTGCAAGTTTGTCTATTGTTAATGAGGTAGCAAAGCAATGGAGGTTTGAGAAAGAGACAGTACTTCAATATAAAGATGCTTCAGACCATATGACTGAAACGGTGTTGTTCATGAGCATACCGGTTGTGTTTTGCACTGGAAAACGCAGTTTGGCAGACAATATTGAGAGTCTGTTTTACGTTATTATTCGTGCTTTTGCAACCTCCAATAACTGCTGTGGGTTTAGATACTATGACTACAAAAATCTTGCGCTTACTCGCATTGGAATTTTGGGCTGTCCAGATAAGTACCTAGGACATTTCAATGTTAGTGATGATGTTGGCGATTCTAAGCAGACGCTTGATTCAATGCACAGATATCTGTTTTGCTCTGAAAACAAATACATTGGACACGAGCTTGTCAACAACAAAAACCATCAGCGTCTACCAGACTTTGACATGGCGGCGAGATTTATGGATGAAGAGTCTGTTAGCGCACTCCGGCACATATTTCCTAGCAACAATAGTGAACCCGAAACAAGTTCTAAAAGAAGGCGCAAAGAAAGTACTTGAATTCCTTAACAAGAATTAAATTCCAGAATATTTCTTAAGAATGCCAAGCCGGCAGATACAACCACCAGTAGCCGAGTGCAAACAATGTTGCATAACTGCCGTTCAAATAAAATATACGATATCCTATAGATTTTGACTGTTTTTTACTTTGAATTCACTATGGAAATCAATTGCATACTTTTTGGCAACATCGAAATTGTGTTCCCATTGTTGTCCATTTGCGATAAAAACAACCCCTTCTGCCACATTCATTCCTTTATTTTTCTGCTTTCTCCTTGGATCCTTTTTCCTGTTCCCATTGACACTTTGCCATTGTTATTTCTCTTTCTTCTCTTTACCAATTTTTGTTACAATGTCTATTTTATTTCTTAAAGCTACAAATTTGGTCATATAATTTCTTCATGTTCCTTCTGAAGTGATACGCGATTATACTGTTCTTTGCGGTCTATCTTCTTGGATACATGCATCATAACGGATTGCACTAAAAAGAGAAGAACAACATACTCTTTTCTGTATTTCGGACGTTGTATTTAGTGTATTCGGTTTATACTTTGTATACCACGCAGGTAAATAGAGATAATGAAACCTCGTAGGTTTTGGAAATATTTCAGCAATTGCCGAGATGCTTGTGGTACAAAATGCATGCAAACGCCACACCCGGATATGTAGTAAATTTGTGTTGTAGATCTATTCTGTCTATTTCCTGCATCGGGAAACAATATTCATACCCGTGTAGATCATTATTCTCAATTTAGATCAGTTGCCATGTCCAAAGCCCGTCAGCCATTCTCTGCTGGTCGCAATGCTGCTGAATTCATCGCATCCGTAATATTTCCTTTTACTTGCAAAGTAAAGAAGCAGCAAGATCTCTGCAACAAACCAAACAACTGCAATGACAGATCGGCTCATAACTATACGTCTGTTGGTGATATTGAAAAGGGTAATTCTAATGCCGAACACGAGGCTGAGATAGTATCTCCTGGTGACAGTGAAAACGATTCCAATGTTGAGGTCTCGCCGATCGAGATGGTTCGCATGGCTGTATCAAACAAGGACGACCCCAGCATGCCTTGCCTTACATTCCGCTCGTGGATCCTGGGTACCATTTTTGCAGCAGGCCTTGGGTTTGTTAATCAGTACTATTGGTTTCGTGAAAACCCAATCACTCTCAACGGCTATGTTGTGCAGCTGCTAACCTTCCCCATCGGTTATATCATGGCGCTTGTTTTGCCCAAAAGAAAGTTCAACACATTTGGCTGGGAATGGTCTCTTAATCCAGGCCCATTCAACATAAAAGAACACGTTCTTATTTCTATCTTTGCAGGTACCAGTGTAGGTACAACATACGGAATTGATGTGGTGACGATCAAGCGGATGTGGTACAAGTTAGACATGGGTTTTGGTCCTTCGATTCTTTTTATTTTAACTTCACAGATAATGGGCTACAGTTTTGCAGGCTTTTCGCGTCGATTCCTAGTTTATCCCGCGGCAATGATCTGGCCATCAACGCTTGTTAGTGTCACTCTTTTCCGCGCATTCCATGAGATCCAAGACTTTAGTACTCGTATAACTCGTACCCAGATGTTTTGGGTTTGTTTTATTGGGAGCTTTTTCTGGTACTTTATTCCTGGAATAATCTTTCCAGCACTCAGCTTCTTGGCGGTTCTTTGTTTTATTGCGCCAAACAACATATACGCCAATCAGCTCGGTGATGCTTTTAATGGTGTTGGTATGCTCAACTTTACGTTCGACTGGTCTTACATCTCATCTTCGTATACACAATCGCCAATTGCCATTCCTTGGGTTTACGCTTGCAACGTATTTGCAGGGTTTGTGCTGGTTATGTGGATTGCCACGCCTGTAGGATACTACATGGATACATGGAACACGCAAATTATGCCAATGTATACAGCTGCTCTCTATCAGACCAACGGTTCAATGTTTGATATCGACCAAGTGATGGCGCCTGACAAGATGCTTGATGTAGAGAAATACGCCAGCTACGGTCCTCTACGCATGACATTTACATACGCAATGACATATGGGCTTAGCTTTGCAGCAATTACCAATCTCTTGGTGTACATTGCATTAGAGTATGGCCAGGATATTGTAAAGCGGGTTTATCAGGCTCGTGAGATGGAAGAGGACATCCACATGAAGCTTATGCGCAAATACAAGGAAGTTCCACTGTGGTGGTACGCGGTAACCTTTGTTATTACGTTCACGCTTTCCATTGTTATAGGGGAGGTCTGGAACATGCTTCCCTGGTACTGGGTTGTGCTTGCAACGTTTATTCCGTTTATCTTTACCATTCCAATTGGCATTGTGCAGGCGCTGTCAAACCAGCAGCCGGGTCTCAATGTTATAACCGAGTTTATAATTGGATACGGACGACCTGGGGATCCTATTGCCAATGTGACATTCAAAGTATACGGCTACATCACCATGGTTCAGGCATTGGTTCTAATTTCTGACCAAAAGCTTGGCCATTATATGAAGATCCCACCACGCTATCTGTTTATAGCCCAGCTTGTTGGAACAATAATATGCTCTTTTGTCCAGCTGGGTGTTGCATTCTGGTTAATGTCAACAGTCGATGGAATATGTACCAGAGAGGGTTACCCATTTACCTGTTTGCAAGCCAATACCTTCTTCTCAGCATCGGTAATTTGGGGTCTAGTTGGACCAAATCGTATGTTTGGACCTGAGAGCCCCTATCATTCCGTTATTTACTTGTTCATCCTTGGTGCGCTTCTTCCGTTTCCGTTCTGGCTGCTGACAAAAAAGTTTCCCAACAGCTGGGTCAAGCACATTCACACACCGCTCTTTTTTATTGCCATCGGATACATGCCGCCAGCTCCTTCGCATGTGTACACAAATTGGTTTATCGGCTGCTTCTTTTTCAACTACCTATGGCACAAGTACTACAACCGTGCATGGCAAAGATATGCATTTGCATTATCTGCCGGACTTGATTGCGGGCTGGCAATCTCTGGCATTATTCTATATTATATTTTTTTAGATGTGAAACTGCCAGAGTGGTGGGGGCTGAATGTATATCATTGTCCGTTGGCAGCATATGGAAAGGCCAATTACAAAGACATGATTGGCAGCGTAGCGTCGTAGCTTTAATTAAGCAGCAAGCATATAGTTGGGGTAATCTATAATCGCTGGTTAGGATTTGTTGTTATAATAAATAGAAACATATAGACAATGGAAACTAAAGAAAAAGTATATCAATGGATGTTCCTTTTGTTGACATCCTTTTTTGGTAAAGGCATACAGTATTCAATTGTGATAGCGTTTATGAAATAATGACGGACATGTGGCCAACGCCGCTTCCGGGTTTTCTATATATAAAAAGGAAATATTGCTACAATACACATGAAAAGTCCGCAACAATTAACCAAAACAATTGAATGGGTAGTAGATACAGATCTTTTGTACTACCAAGATCTGCCATCGCCTTTTTGTTTTATATACTATCATTTTGTTGCTAAACTTGAGGCATTGTATATGTTGACAATATAGACTGAATTGAGAACAATTGAAATACTTGCATTACCAATGTTTGTCCGTATATTATTGAGACATGTGTATATTAAGCAAAAAATGATTAGTGGCAATATATGCAGCAGAGATTTCTAGAAAACCAAATAGCCGAATTTTTCCGCCGTATCAAAAGTTGTCTTTTTTCTCGGAAATACGTATAAAATCAATAATTAGATGTGGTTGAAATTACCCATTCGGCTTTTTCTTTTGCTTTTTGTTTTTGGTTACTTTTATGCATGTATTAATGTGTAATATGCATTTCCGTGTCTTTCTTTGGCGTGTTGAAGTGAAGAGACAATCAGGAATTTTCTTATCTTGGAAAAGAAGTGTGCTGCACCTTGTTAGTTAAACATTGTCTTTTTTGCAAACAACAATATAGAGGTGGAAAACCCGTTTTGCTAGTCCGTTTATTACTGATTCAGTTTCCCGTCTTGGCAACATAGTGAGCAACACCAACAATATATCATGTGATTCAAATGGTTCCGATTGTCTCAAAGATTCGATATCTGTTTTTTGTTTTTGTTTTATTTATTTCAGATACATGGATGAACAACTTGAATAATACATTACAAAGTGGAAGGAATACAGATAGCGTGATTGTGGATTTACAACGCATATGCGATAACAGGGGAGAAAGACACATGTCAACGCATTAGAAAAACAGGAAAGAAAATACGCCTGGATAACGTAATTGTTGAGGCCTTTTGAGATAAAAATAGCGCTAGTCAGAGAGATTCGCTGACTGCAGCAGCATTTCGTAAGCGATTTTTATCTTTGCTCAGGGACCGTGCGCATTTTGATAGCGCAGTTGATTAATTGCATGCAGTACGGAAAGACAGGAAGAAAAATTAGCAGCCACAAACACCCTTTTTTATTCTTTTTAATAACGAGATGGATGGGGTGTGGATCTGTCGTTAACATCTTCAGGTGAAATGGAAAAAAAAAAACAAAGAACAATAACTCGCGGGCGGAGGATGCTGGGTTGGATCCCAGGACAGCAAAAAGGAATTCCGCGTCCCGCAGTAAGCACACTCTGCAGACGGAGTTTTTTGTTGCTGCGGACGGTGGTTCCGTGTGGTTCTAGGCTGTGCGCCATCATTCCTTTTCCACATCCTTCCCCTTATGTTTGTTAATTTTTCCATTTGAAGAGTAGGTTGGTCAGGTGGACAAGACAAGCCAAAGAGCCGACTGTTTCAATGAGGCAAAATGATGAAAAAGCGAAAAAGAAGAAAAACGTGACCTCCAAAGTGTAATAAACAGAGAATAAAGCCATGTATTGTCTGTTGTTTTGTCTTTGTGCGTGGTGTGTGGGGCGGGGGTGGCAAGAAACCTAAAACCCGACCATTTTTTCTGCCTTTCCTATTTTGTCTCCTGACCTTCTTTGCGATGTTATTTTTTCGTAAAAGATAAGGAAAAAAGAGTAAAATGGTGGTTGAGGTGAGATTGGATGACGGATTGGGTTGCATAAACTTGCTTTTTCGTCTCTTTTTTCTTCCACTCATTTTTTTGCGGGCCTTGTCCGCCCCTCCACCACCGCTTTCACTAGCTTTTTTCTTATTGTTAATGTTGGACAAGATAAATAGCGATAAACAAGACTCGCTTCTTCCACTTTTACCAGTCTGTTTAAAAAGAACGGTATTTTAATGGATGTATTTTTGTGTGTATTTAATTTGTTTTCCTTTTCCTTTCTTCCTTCATTTCCAACCAGAAAACCCAAATAAGAATAAAGCTTAATATTAAAAGATTCTATTTGTTTTTGGCAGTTTTTATATTCTCTTTTCTCGTTTATTCATTGATTTATTATACTATCTCTAAACTATTGGGGCTTGGCAGTTTTAGTCCCATTGATTGTTTCATTTTCATACGTTTGAACCAGCCAGCCAACCAAAAAGAACATAGAACGCAAAAAAGCAGCAATATCGCGAATGATGATCCATGCAGGCGACCAATACTCGTATGCGCTAAGCTCCCAGCCACAACAACAGCAACAACAGCAAGTAGCAGCAATATCAGCCACATCTGCACCACTGCAGAATCCAGTTGCAGCAGCGGGGGGAGTTGTAGGCGGATCACCGATCGGATACGCGCAGAGTCCATACGCGAGCATGCAAGCAGACCACAGTAGTAACAGCGCGCTGTTTGCTGGCGGCGGTAGAACATCGCAGCAACAACAGCCGATGCAACAGCAACGGTCGCCGATAGCAGCAGGCACCACGCTGGGAGGAGCGAATCTTGGTGGAATGGTGGCTGTCAGTTCGCCAATGCACGCAATGTCAATGGCACCTCCTGTAGCGGTATCGGGCGCTCAGCAGATGATGTTTGCCAACATGGGGGCGTTCAATGATGCGGCAACGGCGGCGGCAGCGATGGCAATGGCGCAACCGCAGTCGGCTGGATCCGGCAGCTCGCCACAGCTGCAGATGTACCACCATCACCAACAGGCTGCGGATATCCCATTGCAGCAGCAGCTCCAACAGCAGCAGATGGCGGCGATGGCGGGGCTGGACTCGTCGGCAGCGGCCTATAGTGTCGAGGCAGCAGACAGAACAACAAGCTACACCATTCAGCAGCAGCAACAGCAGCAAAGGCAGGCCTCCAGGCTTCCGCCACAACCGATCCCTGCGCATCCACCAGGCGCGGCAGCAGCATCGGCGGCAGATACTGCCACTGCAGCAAATGATGATGGCGGCGGTGGCAATGGCGGGCAACCGGTGCTAGTCAATGCCAAACAGTTCCACCGTATCATGCGACGCAGAGAGGCGCGCGCGCGGTTGGCGGCCGAGCACAAACTGCACGCCAAGCGCAAGCCGTATTTGCACGAATCGCGGCATCGGCACGCTATGCGGAGGCCGCGCGGGCCTGGTGGGCGATTCCTGACGGCGGCCGAAATTGCTGAGCTGGAAAGAAAGGGTGAGCTGCCGCCTTCTTCCTCTGCTCCCGCTCCTGCGCAGACCTCCTCCAAGAAGAAGAAGCAGCAGCAGCAGTCGGCTGCGGCAAAGAGGAAAAGCAGCAGCGCCTCAGAGTCTAGCAACGCCTCGTCAAGACAGTAGATAGCATTTAGCCCACTCCAGAGAGTGTATGCCGCTTTGCTAGTTGATGAACAAAAAAACCGGTCCTGCACGGTTTGTATATTTAGCCGTTATTTTGTTCGGCAATTCGTCTTCTTTATTTCCTCTTCGTTTTCTTATTTTTTTATCTGTTGTTTCGTTTTTCTCTATATTTCATACCTAAATAGAACGTGTCTCTTTTCCACCCACCATTTTTATTCTACTTCTTAGTGCGGCACCACTCGACGTTGCCTGCGTGGTTGCCCCACCAGGACGCAAAAACCAGCGGGCGGCGTTGCGTGGCCATGATCTGGCCGGCAGCAAAGAGCGCGGCAACAGCCAGCCGCACCCCGGTATCCATGGCAGCGTTGTACAGCGCCTTGTCAACAAGCGTGGTGCGTCTGCGTGAGCACCAGACGTGGGTGCCGACGGCAACGGCGAGTCCCGAGATGATAAAGTTGGCAGGAACAGTTGGCACAGCCACCATTCCTGTCAGCACCAGCGGGAGCTCAATGCTGCGCGCGGCAAGAGCCAGACGCCCGACCATGCGCCGTCTTTTCCTCCGTCTGCTTCGTCGTGCTACTCGCGCCAGCACCCGGTAAGCGGCGTACTGCACGAGCGGCGCGCCTACGCCCACCAATGCGCCGTACAGAAACAGTAGACGGTAGGGGCTGGCCTTGGAAAACAGCGCTCGCGGGCCGACGATGCCCCACACCACGAGCTCGGAGCTTAGCGCCGCCGGCAGCCGTCCGAACTCGCCTTCCTCGTGCCAGCCCAGCGGCGGTAGTGGCAGCGGCTGCGCGGCCATTGCTGCACTGCTGGTCTCAGGCTCGGCTTGGTCGGCGGGCGACGGTGGCAGGATGATCTGCGTCTGCTCGAGACTGTTGCTGAACGCTGTGTACGAGACGTGATTGACGCAGGCGCCCCACACTAGTCCCACCAGCAGACCACGTCGCATCCACGGAAGCCGCGGTGGTCGGATTTCCTTAACTTGCTCCTTCTCCTTCTCCTTGTTCTGTGCAAAGCAGCAGCTGTGCGCCAGCTGCAGACTGCGCACGCCCGACCAGCCAAGCGCAACGCGAACGGGCGCGGTGGCCCACAGGTGGAAGTAGCCGTTCTCGATCGGATGGCCCGGCCCGTCCATCCAGCCAGCCAGGATATGCGGCACCAGATCCGTCGGCACCGAGAAGCCAGTCATCGCCTCCACGAACCCCGTCGGAATGCTCATTGCCATTGCCCACACTGCTGCCAGAACAGCCTGCCACCCGGGCACCGCCGCAATTCCCAGCTGCGCCGATGCGACTGCCACGCAAACCGCTGCTGTAAACACCACCATCCGCCCCGCGCGCCCAGCCATGCGCTTCATGTCCCACGCCGCCGTTGATCTCCCGTGTCGCCGCACCTGGCGGATGAGCGGCCGCGGGTCCCACAGCGCCAGCAGCGCATGAGCCATGCTCCGGGCGGCAGCCAGCGACCACCGCGGATGCCACAGCGCCAGATGCATCACAACCGCCGCCGCCGCTGCCACCGAGAACACGTACGCCAGCGCACTGTTTGCCGTCAATCGCACCGGCGAGTACGGATCGTAGATGCGCTGCGGGCCCTGGCGGTAGCTGGCGCCCAGCTGGTCCACCACAGTGATATTGTACACCGCGCCAGTGATGTCAAACACGTTGGTTGACACTGCCGGCAGATTGCGCGCTCCCCACCAGTCCAGTCGCCATCCGATCGGTGTCAGCACATACAGCATCAGCATCGCTCCCGCCAGATACTGTATCTGTGCCCACACCGGCGTCACGAACGGCTGCAGCGCCGTTATTGCCGCCCAGTCAAACGTCACAGACAGGATGCCGGTGCCGTTCCATCCAGATCCAAGTGATCCAACGACCTCGCTTCCGGGAATTGCGAAGCAGAGCAGACACAGCGATTTGAACACCGGTGACACGTACGACAGCACTACGTGGTACACGAGCGTTCCTGCCGTCAGCAGCGTCAGATTGCGCTTCCTTGCCACCACCGTCTTCTCTTGTTGTTGTTCTATTTCGGCTGTCTTGTCTGGATGTGGTGAGTGCGAGATCTCGGAATCGATATTGGGATTGGGATACAGATCGCTTGCTGGCGACGCACAGCACTCGCACGCCTCCTCTTCGTTGCGCTGACGGTTGAACACCTGCGTATTCGTTCGTGTGATGGCGATATCGTTGGTGTCGCCCGCATCAGCAGCACTCGGTGGCGAGGAGCAACAGCTTCTGCCGTCTCTTCTGCTGCTGTCGTGGCGAGTGTGCTCTGCTTCTTCTGCGGGAAACAGCGTCTGGATCAGATACGACAGCGGCAGTGTGTCGGGCCACGGCGCATTACTGATACGCCCAACAAACACGCGATTCAGCATCAGTCCAAGCGACCATCCAAGCAACTGCGTGCCAAGCACAACTGTCAGCTGCTGCCAGTGGCTTAGCAAGTGTCCGTAGTCAGAGTCGATTGTTGCAATCCACTGGTATGCTGGCGCAAAACTCCCGCCCGCCGCAACCATCGACGTGATCCACACCACTTCTTGTCGCGAAAGCTTGCAAAGGTTGGGTCGCCACCGTGTCAGTACCAACCAGCAGCCATGCGCGTGCCGTTTGAGTCTCCGAGCGTATTGCTGTGCTGTGTTCTCTGTGGTGATGCTGCTGCTGTTGGCAGCGGCTGTTTCTTCAGACTGTCGGCCGCTCCTGGTGGCGCAGGCTGTGGGATCCGGCTGTTGCGTGCCCGAGAGCTGGCACAGGAGATACAGCGACACTGGGATCATCAGCGGTGTCACTGGCATTGTGTAAGCCCGGAACAGAAACACCGGCGATATGAATGCAAACATTGTGGTGAAAGTCAACGCATACGCCCACGCCTTCCAACTTGGCGCAAAGTTTTTGTTTTCAAAAGAAGACGAGGAGGGAGATCGTGGTTGAAACGTCCCGACAGCTACTTTTGACTCTACCACGGTCTCGCTGCTTGCAGGGATCACTGGTGGTTGCTGCTGTTCCTGCTCCGGTCCTGGCGAGGACGCATTCTCTTTGCATACACTGGTGTTGCTGTTGCTGTTGTTGACTTCAGGCGCACTGCCATGCCAGCTAGCAGTGTGCGAGGAGAACAGTTCTCCGCTATCTTCAGAAAAGCCGTATCTGCACGGATCGTAGTGGTACGCTATTGGTGGCAGCTGGGGCGGCGTGGCATCTTCATGATGCCCCATCGGTCTTTCAATATGCCTTTTGTGTGTATATGGTGGATATTTTATATTAGAATTTTGTTAGTAATATCTTTTCTTTTCTTTCCTTGCCAAGAGGAAAAGATTCATTTTTATATACTCTATTGTTTATATTTGCAAAAAGAAGAAAGTAGTGGTAAAAGCCGAGAGGAAGAAGAGGCAGTTGCTTTTTTTTTCTATTCTATGTCCAAGTAAAATACATTTTTCATTATAGTCGGAACCGTAATTTTGTTGTTCCTGCTTCTTTTTTCTAGAATGAAAGCTCTAGTTTCCACAGCCACACAACCTCCTCTTTGCGGACTGATTGTTATTAAAAAGAATAATAGACCGATGAGTATATTATATAAAATACAGGAAATAATATAATATGTAAACAAGGTTCGGGCAATTTTTTTATTTTCTAACAATACTCTATATAAACAGGAATAGGGAGTGGATTATTGAAAACGTTACGTTATGCTAATTGCAATTGTATACTGTTTCTCCCCTTTTTCCCTCAACACCCCCTCTTTACATCTTTATATTTGAGCAGTAATCTATTATAAACTAAATATAGATGAATGAATGTATAGCTTGAACTACTCTTATTCTCAGAATACGTATAAAAATGAGAATTAAAAAAGTATGATTTCTATTCATTTTATGCATGGTTAAAATATTACTTTTCTATTTCATATCCATTCTTTTATCTTTACACCATGTTTGGCAGTACAAGAATAAAATAAAAATAACGCCTTTCTTTTCTTATTTTTACTACAGCTGCGGAATACTAGTCGTGCAACTCAAATGTCATCACATTGCAGCTTATGCGTAATTGAATAGAAGAAAAATGTTTATTTTCTAGTCTTTATGTTATTTACATTCAATATCAAGTAACTGGATTATATGTGGTGCTATTTTAGTGTTTGGCTTACATAATGTTAGACTGGCAAGCTTATCTTGCCTATCAAGCACATATTGATTAATAGATTAATGTATCTCTGCATTTATTTTGCAGCCTTGTCAATTTTTATGCTAAGACGTTCTTTTGACAACCCAACAGATATGGCAACCTCTTTTGTTTCTTTATTCAACTTATTTTCTAATATTTTCTTTTTTATAATGACCCATATAAACGATTTGGATCCTGAGGTGCTTTACCACATCCTTTGTCTTGCATCTGGTCCACCAGTTAAAGATATCGACAAGTGGAAGCTAAAGCTCACTTTGCTTCAGGTGTGTACCAAGTGGTACGACTTATTTAAGGACTATGTGTTTTTCCAGGGCTTTGTTGAGATTCACCCACTGAAGCGTAACAAAAATCAGCCTATTGCCATAAAAAGCTGTGTCTACTATGCTGACAATGACATTGTTTGCAGATCCAATCTTGGTATAATTGCTGGACGTGACCAGTACAACTGCGACTGTGTGTCTAGGCTGACAGTGACTATTGGTCATACATTAGATATTAGAACCTATGGTCATATTCTAAAGAGGCTATCAACACTCGGAGTTGGATATTGGCTAAATCTGACTTTATTTGAGTTTTATAAAACCAAACGGTTTTCTCCTCCACCAAAGTCTAATCAGCCAAATTTAGAGGAGCTTGCAGTGTTTGCTTCACACTACATTCACGATTTTCAAAACAGACTACCAAATATTACCCACTTAGACGTGTTTATCCAAGAAGATATAACTTTAGCAACAGCATTTTGGATTCTCATTGAGCGCTATGCACAGCGCTTAAAGCATCTATTTTTTGACCATTCAGTTGGACAACGAATTTTGCCACTATTCTCAATGGAGTTAACATTTCTTTCAATCGGTCTTGGTAATTGTGCATATCAGAATCTTTCCATTTACGCCAAACCACTACAGTACTTGAAATTGAGAGATGTATCCAGCAGCAACTTTTTGTGGTGGATATTCCATGACTTTACAACGCCTGGACGTATAGAGTTTACAAACTTAAAAACTCTTTTTCTATCATATAATGAACAAGCGAATAAGGAAGTAATGCTTTCAGAAAAGCACTCAAAACAAGCTAGGCCTTACGGGACACATATGCTCCAATTTCCAAAGCTAGAGAGTTTAACTTTACTGCGTCCTCCCGTGGATTGCAATGTGCTGTTTACAGATACGATACCCACACATTTGGAGAAACTGGATATTTGTGGTAATTGCAACACAATTGTTGCTGCTAGCAGACTACAGGTTGCAAGCGTCAACAGCATGCACATTGATGTACGTGGGGATAAAGCACCAAAAAACCAGTTTTACATTGCAACAGATTGTTATTTTGGGTACACAAAGATTGGGAGCACTTGTGAAGCTATTTTTAAAATACCAATTAATAGCCAGCGGACAGTGGCTTGGGTAAATGTTACCCAATTACATATTCGTAGGATTGTATTAGACAAATTGCTAGAGCTCATTTCCAATCTTTACAATCTTCAAGATCTTAGTGTTGAGAATGTTGAGTTAAGCAATGAATCACTATCAATCATCAGATTAGGTCTAGAAGAAGAACAGAAAGGAGAATTCAAGCTACTGGACACAAAAGTTGAACGTATCCGCTTTGATAGTACTATGCCGCAAGACCCATACAGCCTTATCGCCATTCTTAACCATCTGCTTCTACGAACAACAACCTTAAAGATTATCGATATTAGCTACAGCCAACGTGGTATTGTTGAGAGGAGTTTTTTGTTAGAAAAGTTTCCACATATTGAATTTAGCCAGTAATTTACTTTATTTTATAATTTTATAAATTATTATCTTTAAATTAAAATTGTTTATCACCAAGCAAATACGTCAGAAGTTATTGTTTTGGTGGCCATCATCTCTTCAAGCTATTTACAGTGACAAAATTGTATATAATTTTTAAGCCTAAAACATATAATGTTGATTTTTTATAATATTCCCAGTTAATAATATAAATTAGTTGAACTATCCAAGAAAAATAAAGCAAACTACTTTTAAAAATGAGGATTATTCAACTTCAGCTGAAAATTCTACGTGTGGGTATTTTTCTGGCAGAAAACTCTTTTCAATGAACGCATACTGTTCAGGGCTAGTCTCAATCCTATTCAAGTTTTTTGTTCGTAGAAGCAGATGATTGAGAATGGCTAGAAGGTTGTACGGATTGTTTGGCTTAGTTTCATTCAAGTAAATCAATTCAAGATTTGTGTCCAACAACTTGAATTCTCCTTTCGCTTCTTCTTCTAGACCCAGCCTGATGATTGACAATGATTCGTCGCTTAAATAACTATTCACAATCCTGAGATTTCGAAGATTGTAAAGGTTGGAAATGTGTTCTAGCAGTTTGACAAATTCATATGTATGAAGCTGTAGCTTGGTAACATTTATCCAGGATACTGTCCGCTGCATGTCAATCAACGTATAAAAAACGGCTTCACAGGTGCTACCAATCTTGGTGTACCCAAAATAACGGTCTGCTGCAATGTATAAATTGTTGCTGAGTATCTCACCATCATATACCACAATTTTCATTTTGTCAACACTTGTAATCCGTAGTCTGCTAGCAGCAACAATTGAGCTGCAGTTACCGAAAATACTCAAACTAATCAAATCTGTAGGCATTGTGTCTGTAAACAGCACATCGCAATCCACGGGAGGACGCAGTAAAGTTAAACTCTCTAGCTTTGGAAATTGGAGCATGTGTGTCCCGTACGGCCTAGCCTGCTTTGCGTACCATTCTGAAAGCTTTCTTTCTTTATCCGTTTGCCTGTTGTATGATAGAAAAAGAATTTTTAGGTTTGTAAACTCAATATATCCGGGTGTTGAAAAATCGTGGAAAAGCCACCACGTGAAACTGCTAGTGGATAAATTCTTCAATTGCAAACACTGTAATGACCTGGCATGAATAGAAAGATCCTGATGTGTACCATTGTCAAGACTAATTGTAAGGTGCGTTAACTTCGTTGAAAATAGTGGCAAAGTTTTTAGCCCAATTGGCTGTTCAGAATATAGGTGCGTCAAGCGCTGTGCGTAGTGCTCTAAAAGGACTCTAAATGCGGTTAACAGTACTGCGTTCTTTCTAATAGACACGTATAAGTGGGTAATATTTGGTAATCTGTTTTGGAATTCGTGAATGTAGTGTGAAGCAAACACTGCAAGCTCCTCTAAATTTGGTTGAGCAGAGTTTGGTGAAGGGGAAGGCTGTGAATCAAAAACAAACGAAAATATAGTCAAACTTAGCCAATATCCAACCCCAAGTGTTAAAAGCTTCTTTAGAATATAACCATCGATTCCGATATCTAATTTGTGATCAATGTCAATCCCCAGCTCAAATACACAGTCACAGTTGTTTTTATCGCGTCCAGTGATTATGCCAAGATTAGATCTGCAAACAATGTCACCATCTGCGTAAAAGACACAACTCTTCGTATTGATATATGGGTTTTCGTTGCGCCTTAATGAATAAATGCCAACAAAGCCCTGGAAAAACACATAGTCCTTAAATAAGTCGTACCACTTGGTACACACTTGAAGCAATGTGAGCTTTAGCTTCCACTTGTCGATATCTTTAGCTAGTGGACCAGATGCAAGACAAAGGATGTGGTAAAGCACCTCAGGATCCAAGTCGTTTATATAAGCCATTTTGAAAAGGGGGGATGTATTTTAAAAGTAACAAATGTTGGAAAATAAGTAGAGTAGAGAAACAAAAGAGGTTGCCATGTGTGTTGGGTTGTCAAAAGAATGTCTTGACATAAATAAAATTGACACGCATGCAAAACAGATGCACCATACATGCAAAACCCGATTTAGATACCAAAATCAACAACATCGCTCAACTCGTTCGACCGCACATACACAAGCAAGTAAGGGTTAGCAGCCTCCTGGCCGGGGAGGGGCGAATCGCCAAAGACGGCATCATCACCAATGACAGACACATTGGAATCGTTGAAGCAGAGCCAGCGGGTCTTTTCGGTCTTACTATCATAGTCGCGGATGTACACCCAGTAGTGGCCGTACTCGGGCGACAGGCCGCTGTGGATAAACACGGCATGCAGGGTGTACGCATTCGCATCGTCAACAGAAACGGAGTCGTAGATGGAATCGAGCTCGGCGCAAAGCGCTCTGCGCTCGTCGTCCCACTGCGTGCGGGCATCAGTGAGCGCGCGGGCCATCGTGCCAAGATCCGAACTGAGTTTCCGCGCATCGCCAACCACTGCGTCGGCGGGTTTCCCGAGATCCGCCAGTAGACTGCGCGCCCCGCTCGACTCGGACCAGCCGCTGACGCCGGCCATGAAGGTCTGCACCCGCTCGAGCGCCGATACCACGGACATCGACGCCATTGCGTCGAATCCGGATGCGGCTCGGACGGGCGTCTCCAGCGCCCGCAGGTGCTTCGAGAGCGTCTCCACCCGGGTCTTGATCTGGCGGATCCGGGTCCTCCGCGCATTCGGATCCGCCGCCTCCTCCTCGCCGCTGGCGTGGGGGTCCTGCTGGGCACTGAACTGCATGTACGGGGCCAGCGAGATCTGGCGGCGCAGGCGGATGTGCGTGTTCAGCTTGTACGACCGCATCGTCGAGACGTCGAAGCGGAGCCGCTGGATCTGGACACACAGGACGGGCGGGGCATCGAGTAACCGAGTGCGCTGAACGATCTCGACTTCTCCTTTCTCGTGTGCACGGTCCACGTCCATCATCTGGCTGGACTTTAGCTCGTCGTCATCCTCGTCCTGGTTGGCTCCCGAGATGACCGACGGCGCAAAGTACCCGTCGATGCAGTCGTTGATATCGGTGGACGACTCGGCTCCCGGGATGCTGAGGATCAGCTTGGCGTACGGCACTTTCCGCAGGTCGTCGGAATCCGCCACGCGCGTCCCGCCAGGGCCGTACTTTTCGGCCAGCAGCTCCTGGTGTCCGTATAGGAGGCTGCGGATCCACGACCCATCGTCATGGGCAGGCAGAGTTGGTGGTAGTTGCGATGCGTCAGACTCCGTAGTGGAGTTTTCTTCCAGATGCAGTCGGGGCTCGGGCGGCAGCGCGTGGACCAGGAATGCCACAAACTGCTCGATGAACTCGTCCACGTCCTGTTGCTGGTAGTACTGGGTCGTCGCGGGTTTCTGCTGGGATGCAGTGGTGGCTGCTGTGGCCTTTCCATTTGCATCGGCGGTGTCGAGCTGCATGTTAAGCGTGCCGCTCGACGAGACGCTTGTGGCAGCCTCGTTGTTGTTGCTGGCGCCACCGTTGGCGCCTGTGGACTTTTGCAGCAGCATGTCCGAGAGCTCGCGGTCGGGCGTCACAGCCAGTGCTGTGCTCGCAGAAAACGCAGGCGCAGTCAGAAGCGGATGGCCGGGAGCCGTCGTGGATTCTTCCTTGCGGGCGTCGGAAAGCGACCAGCACTCGATGCGGTGGTTGATGAGGTTGGAGAACAGCCGCTTGAGCAGCTCAACGAACCGGAGCGCCCGCTTAACCTCGTCAGTCGTCAGCAGTCTGCCGCCATCCCTGCGCCCGAGCACCAGCGGCTCGTTCCAGGTCTGCGCATCGCCGTAGCGCATCACGGCCTGGCGAATGGGAGCCACGGAGTAGATGAACTGGAGGATGGAGTTGAGGTAGCAGGTGTTGCCGATATTGGTGAGCCCCACGGGCAGCTGGCCCCACGTATCCATCTGCCTTCTGATCTGCGCAAGCGTCTCGTGGTCTGCGGCGGGCTCGTCCACAGCCACCGCACGGGCCTCCAGCTCGGACGCCAGCGCGGCGGCGTAGTTGGCGAGCGGCTGGCTGTGCTTGGCGGCAGCGAGCACACGAAGGTGCTCGGCGACTTCGGTCTTCGCCTTCACCGACGATGCTTCGGCGATCTGCGAGCGCGCCATCTCGCGCATCGTGTCATCGTCGATGGCGGCCACCTCGTACCCGGAGTCGCCGAACAGCGCCCTGCATGCCAGTCTGGTTTGCTCGGTGGTAGCCATTCCGCGGCCACGCTCACTCGCCACGAGATCATCGAGGGCGTCGGAGGATGATGTGCGGAACTCCGCGATGGCGGCCAATGCGTCAAACCGTCGCTGCGCCTGGGGTCCCGCGAGCGGATCGGGCGACTCGTCCTCCTCCGACAGTCGGCCGTACGACCACACCACCAGCTCGTCGGCGGCGTCCTCGGGCACTCCCAGCTGCCGGTACGCGTCATCCACGGCTGGGCGCCTGCTGCCGTCCGAGCTGCCAGTAGCTGTCGCCATCAGCAGGGCCGATGCGCCGGCGCGGCGCGGATAGTCCTTGGCGCCCAGCAGCGCAGCCAGGTCGGGCGTCACCGGCCTGTACACGTAGGCAGCGTTGCGTTCCACGTCACGCAGCCTGCGCTGGATGCGCCCGGCAAGCACGCCGAGCTCGTCGCGGGCGCGCTCCAGCCGCCGCAGCATCAACGAGGATCCGCCATCGCCGGCGGTACCAACATCGGGCGGCCGGAACTCGGACTCGTTGTTGGTGAGCTCGAACCCGAGGATCCCGAGGATCTGGTTGCACGGCGCGTCGAACTTGAGCAGCTGGCGCGGTTTCGCGCTCCCTGTTTTGACGGGCGACCTGTTTCCCTGGCACACGTTGCGCACCACACGGTACAGAGTGGTGACTGTCCCCAGCAGCTCCCTCGAGCCCTGCGCCGGGTGGTGCGCATGCGGTTTGGTGCGCGCCTCCTCCAGCGCAGCCACCATCTCGGGATCAACAACCGCCGGCCATAACCGCAGAGTGGCCGACACTCCGCATTTGCAGCACCGCGACGCTCCGCCCGTATACGCCTCCTCCTCTACACCTGCGCCATTGTTGTCGCTTTCCTCTTCTTCTTCGTCCGAGGTCGTGCGTCCGAGCACCGAGTGCATGTGGTGGCCCGTGCTATCTATACACGCATGCGCAACCGACGTATCGACGGACACCGCGAGCCTGCACAGGCAGTCCTTGCAGCACCCGCGCCACGCACTGCCATCCGCCGACGCCCGGTGCTGCTGCTCCTTCTGCTGTTGTTGCTGGGACGGCGTGGCGGGCGCTGAGGGCGCTGCCGTCCGGACCCACGTGTGCCGGTGCTGGTGCCGCTCCTTGGCCGGCAGCTGCCGTGCGATTTCGGCGGGCACCCATTCGGATAACTGCACCGTGGCAAAGTAGGCGGCAAGCACTCCTGCGCCTCTTGTGTGTCGCGGCTGCTCTGCAGTGCTCATTTGAAGAAGCTATAAAATAAAAGAGGAAGATTAGAAAATACCAAAATGCAATTTAAACAAAAAACTATACCATTAAAAGGGGATAAAGTACAAAATAAGAAGAGAAAGAGAAAAGGAGCAAAGGAGCAAAGGAGACAAAGGTTACTCTTTATTTAGTAATCTTTGGGCTGAGGCAAAACTGATGACGTGTGCAAGTTGATGAGCATACATGGACTGATGCGTAAAGGTGGGTGTTGTTCAGATCACCGCAGCCTCTTCTTTCTGTTATCCCTACTTTTCTTTTTCCTCCTAATTTATTGGGTCCAAGTAAGACCATCTGGAATTTGCAAAAATGACCGCCGGCTCCTCGCTAATCGCAGCAAAGAAGCAGCTGCGCACCCAGATGCGCGAGCGTCTGGGCGCCCTCGCCAGCGACCACATAGCGGGGGAATCGGAGCGAGTGCTGGGGCGAGTAGCGGCGCATCCGCGATTCCAGCGCTCGACGCACGTGAGCATCTACCTGAGCATGGCCAAGGAGCTGCAGACAATGCGGCTGGTGGAGAGTGCGCTGGCGGCAGGCAAGCGCGTGTACATTCCGCGGTGCAACCATGGCGGAGCGATGGAGATGGTGCGGCTGGCGGGGCTGGACGATCTGGCCACGCTTACGCCCAGCAGGTGGGGGATTCCCGAACCGCCCGTGGATCGCGCTCCCGTGGATCCCGCGCTCCTTGACTTTGTGCTGGTGCCTGGCGTTGCCTTTGACGCCCGCGGCAACAGGTGCGGCCACGGCAAGGGCTACTATGACAGGTTCCTCGCTCGCGCTGTCAACGCCTTTGCTTGCGCTGCCTGTCTGGATGAGCAGGTTGTTGATTCCGTGCCTGCTGCCGAGCACGACAGGAAGCCAGACATCGTGGTCTCGCCCAGCGGCACCGTCTTCTGCTCCGAGGAGAAGAGGGAGCCGCTGTCCCAGCCAGTCTGAGGGGTGCCGATTGGTGCTGGGACAATGCGGTTTTTTAGTGCGAGGACTCGTAAAGTGGGCAATGTTGGAAAGAAATAATAAAGAAAAAGGAAAGGAGCTGCAGAGAAAAGAAGAAAAAATAATGTTAAGTGTGTATGAGCAAGAGAGTGAGGAACCGACGGAAAGGTCACTTAAGCTTCAGTCCCTGGTCCAGGACCCCGAGCTGGCGGATATCCTCGGACTGCCGCAGACTGACGGACCGCATGGTCTGACCGCGCTTGGTGCCGCCGCGCGTGTACGGATGGTGGCTGACGGAGCTGCGGTGCGAAACAGACGCGTGCCGCACCTGCGCACGATCCGCAGCCGACGCCAGAACCGCCAGCGAAGAAGAGTCAGCGGCAGTGCTTGCCGTGGAGGGCGAGACGCGCTCGCGCTCGCGCTCGGCGTCGAATCCGCGCGGCATCGACTGGCGCGGCGTCGGCAGCGGACTAGGAAGCAGCGCAGACGCAGATGCCGATGGCACGCGCAGCGCCAGTCCCAGTGCGCCGGTGTAGATGCCCAGCCCGGCGGGCGAGCACAGAGGCGCGCTGGCGCCCTGCGACGAGTCGTCGCGCAGACTGGCGGAGATCGACGGCAGGCGGCGCGGACCCTCCTTGACGTCGCGGTGGATACCGGCCAGCTGGATAGTCGATGCGCGGGACAGCGATGCCTCGAAGCCCATTACCGACGCCGGCGCCGTCGCCAGCGACTGGTGGTACGTCGTCGCTGTCATCGGCACCGGCGACAGCAGCAGCGGCAGCGTCGACGATGCCGACGTCGAGTTGCGGCCCCGCGACATCGGATACGCCGTCTGCGAGCCGCCGAGTTCCTTGTCAGACAGCGGCTCGGCGCACGGACTGCGCACGATGACAGTTGCTGACGTAGCAATGCGCAGCGGTGTTGATCGCCGCACGCCGGCGCCGCCGGAGAGTCCGAGCGGTCCGTTCAGTCCGAGATACTTGTTGCCGCGCGCGCTAGCCGACACGCTGCCGTCCTTGCAGCTGCCGCCGCCGCCTCCGCTGTTCCTGCGCTGCGGCCCGAATGCGCACGAGTCGATGAACTCCGCATGCGCCTGCATCAGCGTCGCCTCCGAGATGATGGGCGGCTGCCGCTGCTGCTGCTGCTGATTCTGGTTCTGCTGCTGCTGCTGCTGCTGGCGATACGCGTCGCCAGACGAGGAAGGAGCCGTTGCCGCGTCGCTTGACCTGGATGGCCGCATGACGGTGGACGACGGCGCAGATGCAGAGCTGTTGCCATTGTTGCTGTTGCTATGGCTGCGCGGCGGCTCGTACCGCGGCAATCCCAGCTGCGCGTGGATGGTGCCGCCAGCCGCACCGCTACCGTACGAGCGGTACACCTCGCCGCTGAAGCTGTTGCTGCTTGGGCGGGTGCCGCCAACCGCAGTGTTCATTGGGTGCGCGCTGTGCGGGTAGCGAAGGAACCCGTTGCCGTTGCCATTGCTACCGCCGCTATTTCCTGCCTCGCCGCCAAGCAACATGTGCTCTGGCGCGGGTCTTGAAATCGCTGCCGAGTGCAGCATCGACGACGCATCAGCTGTGTTGATCACGAGTGACTGCACACGTGCCCGGTGCAATCTGTCCGAAATGACATCCACGCAATCCGCGCTACCTATGACTCCCCCATTATTACTGTTAGCCGAATACTGTGACTGGTGCTGGTGCTGGTGGGGGTTCCCGTGCTGCGCTCCCCCGCCAGACAGCCGCAACGGCGACGGCTGCCGCAGGTGTCTGCGCGTGTAGTTTGGCTGTGCTGCCGACGTCACTGGAACTGGCTGCTTGTGCGCCATCAGCGTGTTTCGACCATCAGCGCTGCTGTCGCTATTGTTGTTGTCGGGCGAGCTGTGCACGTGCGCGCCATTCTGTGACTCGTCCATGCATTCGGATATTGCCTCCGACGCAGTCGCGTGCACAACACCCGCATTGCTGCTGCTGCCATAGCTATCGGTAGCATTGGTGTTGTTCGATGAGCTGTTTGTGCTGCTGGCGTTGGATGCAAGGGACGCTGACTTCCTGGCATGCACAAGTGGCCCGTCCATTGCCAGATCCTGCATCTCCATATCGCCACTGCCGTCCATCATCATCATATCGCGGCTGGCTGTGGCGTGGCTTGCACCATACATCGACTCCGGTGTCATGTCTGGATACAGATTCGGAGGCACCACCAGTTTGGGGAAATTGGCGTCAGTCATCGGCGTCAGAAGCCGGCGTTTTGCGTGGTCCTCCTTCGAGTAGTACGCAATCAGATGGAGTCGCTTTCCCTCGGTTGTCCGGATGGAAAGCGCCTTTTTGAGCATCCCGTTTTCCTTGGGAAACCCATACTGCACCTGCGTTGACCCAGCCTTGGTGGGTCCGCCTATAAAGTGTCCGTACCGCGCAATGCCCATCGGAATCGACTGCACCGGTGCCGCCATGCCCTGGATGTTCATCGGCATGCTGAATCCGTGGAATGAGTGGTATGACGGGTGCCGCTGGGCGCGTCTGCGGCCCTCCCATTCGTGGTATGTCAGAAAGCACCCCTGTACGCGGGACGGCGACCAGCTGCGTCCATCGGTCCACCGCTTCATTCCGCTCTCGCCTTCCTCCCACACAAACACCGATCCCGATCTAATGGCTGCGCGCTCAGAGTCGCTGAGACGACGCGTTACGCGCTGCTTGTATCCCAGACGACATGCCTCGAACAACGCAAGCGCATCCTCGCTTGTGCTGACAAACCCGTAGTATGTTTCCATTCGTGTGTCTCCCATTGTTTAAGGTGATGAAAAAAAGATGAATGTATGTGTAAATGTACTCTCCTTGTGTTTTGTTGTGTGCTTTTTTGGTACGGACGTATCAAAATTGTAGAGTTAAAGAAGGTTGAATAATAATAATAGTAATGCTGGCGTTGATGGTGAAAATGGCAATGGCAATGATGTGAATGAAGTTTTATGCGGTGTGCACTAATATGTGTTGTGTTGTGCTGGTGCGGTGTATATGTGAATGGGATGTGTAAATATAGTAAATATCAGTATCAATATGCTGTGACGTCGTGATTGGGCAGTGTGATTATATAAGCTACAGGACTAGAATTAAGAGATAATACGTAAACAACGGGCAAAAAAAGCAAAATTAAAAAACAAATAATGGCAATGATGAGTACAAAAAATGTTAAACTGAAATAAAAGAAAAAGAGGAACGGTACAGAATGGAGAAGGGGGATTCCAACAAGATTGCTCGAACTTTTTTATCAAGACAATTATGAAGAAAAAGAGAAATAGGAGGAATAGGACAAGAGGCAGAAAGGAAGGAGGGAGGGATATTATAGCATATACGAGAGTATAAAAAAGCACAAGAGCATCTTGGCTTAGAGCAAAAGGGAAGAAGAACAGAAAAAAGAAGGGAAGAGGAAAAATAGGCATGTGCAATAGGCATACACGCAACCTCCACCACACGTCCTCCCCTCCCCCTTCTTCATACAAAACCCACACATCGTGACCATTGAATTAGGGAGAGACAGAGATAGAGAAATATTGCCAATATTCAACGCGCGTCCAAAAGGAAATTAAAAAGGAGGTGAATACAAGATATCCGCATTATTGTAGAATTGAATTGCAACAAGAGCAGGCTAGGAGGGCAGATGGGTGGGTGGTTAGGTAGGGGGCCCGGGGGACCCGGGGGACATGGGGGACAAAGTGGAAATCGATACCCAAAAGAAAGAAACCACACGACTCGACAATCGTCTTCATTAAGCAGTACGGCTCTAACCTTGTTTTTTCCTCTTCGTATTCATCCAACCCATTCTTTCGATAGTGCAAAAAGAAGAGAAAACAGGGTGGAATTGGTGTTTAGAAAGAACGTGGCACATGAATCGCAACAGCAGAAGACCCGCTCTCAAAATGCGGTGGATAATTTGTCATGAGCGAACCTGGCAAAGAAAAATAAAAGAACACATGCACTTTCGCTTTCTGTAAAAACATGTGTCATACATAAAATAGCAAAAAGTGTATCAGAGATGATGGCTGCGCCTTTTGGTCTTCCTTCTTCCAAGAAACAACACGTCAATTTATCAATCAACCGACATTTTGCTTAGTAAGAAATGATGCTGGAGAGACTTTACGTGGATAAAAAGGCCAAAAGGCCAGGCAGTCTTGTCTCCACATGTGCCTCGCTACTTTGCTGATGCCTTGTTCATTTTATACATATTCCACAACATGTGTGTATGTTGTGGATGAATTGATGTAGGAGGGGGATGATGTGTGAACACTATGACTGTTGTGGGTTTTTTTTTGGACCTGCAAAGAGAGCTTGTTATAGCCCTCCTCTTCTGTGTCACCTCCGCCTCCTATTTACCAACGAATCGTCTTTACGTAGAAAGAAGAAGAAGAGAAAGACACCCCAATTTCACATTTGTTTGTTTTCTTTTTTGGATTGAACTGGGTTGTGCGCACGTAGAATGGGCAGTAAATAGCAGCAACCAACAGTCTTCTCCCCTGAGCAACACACACATACAGCCTAACACACAGGCTTTAATGTACTGTAGAAAATACACAAAAAAGGAGGGAAAAGGGATTTAAAGAGTGCAGTAAGCAAAGAACAAGAAGGGGGAGGGAGAAATTTGTTATGTGGCTTACGTTTGGACAACAACAAAAAAGACAGACCAGGAGTTAGGCAGAAGACACTAACGGGTTCGGGGAAGAAGGAGAAGAATAAAAAAAAAGGACCGTGGTGCAAAAAGAAGCTGTGGCCAAAACAGGAATGGAATATGATTAAAGTTTGCACCAAGATAAATAGCAAGAGATAAATATAAAAAATAAAGCAATGACAGAGAAGAAAACAACAGACAAAAAAATAAATAAAAAAGAAAGCCGCCCCTCCCAGCCAAGATAAACTGTGGTGTCGGAGAACCAAAAAAATTTTAGAAAAAAAAGAGAGTAGGAAAGAGACAAACTCACAGGATAATTGAGTATAGTACACCTATGAGCCTATATGTTTGTGTTCGTTAGAGGGGATGTTGCATACCAGCAGAGAAAGGAGAAAAAAAAAAACAATAAAACAGGATCTTGGTGCATACACTTTTTTCCCCCCATCCCTTCTGTTTCTGTGTGCTGCTCTCTGGCATTATATACTGGATGCGGCAGGATGGAACCGCTCAGTAGAGGCGGCAAGAGACGCAATTACCTTTTCTTCCTCTCCTTGCTGTCCTGTCTGTCTCTCTTAATTCCTTCTCCTTTCTTCATTCGAGTGCCAACCAGCCCAAAAGAAAAAAAAAAAAGGAATACGCACACAAAAGTGTTGGTTGTGGCGCAGACGCTGGAGCGCAATATTCAAAAGACTCGACGGACGTTGCTCAGATACTTAAAGGAGACGACGAACAATACCAAGAGCATTAAGATTCGTAGAAATAGGCAACAAAGAGCAAGAGAGGAGAGGGAGGAATTGTCGACCAGGAAAGGAAAAGAATGGGAAACCGCGGGCAAACAAAAGAAAACAAACTAAAAGAAAATCGGGTAGGTGTGTAATTTTAAAAAATAAAAAGTTGAGCGTACCTTATTAAGCCAAAAGCATGCAAAGAATGGCTGCGTCAATGCGTTCAAGGACGTTCGTTCTGCTTCTGGACTGGGGATGAAGCGAAATTTCCGGGTTGAATATAAAAAGAAAAACCCACAAGATATGGCTTAGCACACTGCGGCGGTCAAAATGATTGCGTTTAGCTGATTGATAGAAGCGCTTTTCTTGTTTTTTTGTTACTCGCTTCAAGGATTGTACAATATGCGAACAATAGGCACGAATAATGAGTGTGCCGATTAAGGAAAATAAGAGATGTCCGTCGTCTTCTTCTTCTTCTGCTCAGTCAACTAACGTTTTTTTCTTTCTGTACGTATGCGGCAATACGTGATGCTGTGTCGGAAGTGGTTGGAATAATGTAGCGTGACTGACACAAATGAAAACAGAATAAAAAAAGAGGCAAGCAGAGTGCAATAGAGTCCCCGGAGTTGGCACGGAAAAAAGAACAAATGCTAGATACAGATGGTGAATATCAGCAGGCTATTGAATGAATACTATCAATAGACTGGCCGGCAAATGGCAAGGGAGAATGTCAGGGGTGTGTGTGAGACAAACGATGTCGGTTGTCAATGCTGATGATATCAATAAGGACAAGACGCCACGAAGAAGAAATAAAGAAATAAAAGAGACAGAAAGCACAAGTAGTATATTGAGTAGGGTATACACAGACAACTAATAATAGATAAAGGCAAAAAAGTGCTGAGAGAAAAGAAAAAAAGAAAGAAGCAACAGAAGCAAAAAAGAGGACCCTTACAAGTAGAGCAATATTGGAATATGTTTATTTGGGGGCGAGGATTTGCGTGTGGGATGAGCTTTGCCTTTTGTAGTGGCCAGCGGCGGAGGCAGGGCAACAGAGTTTCTAGCTGCCCAAGAGGTGTCCTTCCGCTGCTAGATTTTCCTTGTTGTGCTTGTCAGTCTCAGGCTTATCACTTGCAAACACTAATTTTAGGCAGGGATTGCCGCTTGGAAAAAATAAAACTCGTGTATGAAAAATGTTTGGCCGTAAATGTTGTGTCTTGTCAGCTTGTTTGCTCTTTTTGGGTAGATCCGTTTACCTTTTCAATGTCTTTTCTCCACCTTTTTCCCATCTCCTTCTCTCAAAAGGCCTTGTGTGTTGTTATAGCCACGCTCGCCATGTATCTGAATTTTTTCTGAAGTATCTTTCTAAACATATCTTTTTGGGCTTCCCAAAACAAGAGCTTCCGAATCGTTGCAGATTCTTTTTTTGACTGTAACTGGCTTACCAGCCTCTTTACGCTATCTTTTTGGCTGGTCGTGAGTATATCTGCAAAAAAGGTCAGCGTTACTACGATTCCTATTATCAATTTAGCAAATGCTTTATGTAATGAACTATTTTTTCCTTTCTAATGATGCATACAACCCACACACAAAAAGGTATTGCGTTTTTGTATTTTCTTTACTTATTTATCTATTTTGCTTTGGCCATTGGTATCCGTGTGTACGACAGCAACAAACTCGTTGTCTATAAAGACAAGTAAGCGGTACCCACCAAGCTGTTACGCACAGAGTGTTTGCTCTTCCTTCTACTCCCCCCTGCGTCGACAATGCAATGTTTGTTCTTTGTGTCCCGCCCTTCCCATTTCAGATGCAAAAAGCTTTTGATTGTTTGCGAGGGAGAATAAAGGACTGCTAAAAGATAAATGATGACGAAGCGCATAGAGAATACAGTTTTTGTTGTCTCTTTAGTGCCTCCCTCTTCCTCTTCTTTTTCTCTTTCTCCTTGTCCTTTTTGCACAGAATTACAGTGCTGGTTGCAGAGTATTAAGCACATGCGTGCTGCTTATTAGTCTGACAATTCAGAGATGAAAGCAACTGGGCGCATTGCAAGAAGAAACGACAATAGGATATTCTCTTTTTGCAGCGGTCTCCTGGAGAAAGAACGAAGAGCAGCATTTGAGCTGTATTCTCATATTTGTGTTACATGATTCTAAAGCACTTTTTACTTTTTGTGCGAGTTTCCATTTCAGGATTGCGCATTCGTTTTCTTCATTCCCCTTATTTTCCCATACGAGTGCAACTAGAACCGGCAAACAAGCAGGCCACATGTGTTTCTTTTTGGTGTATAGACGAAACGATAAAAGCGTGTGTATGTGAGTGTGATAAAGTATGGCTTTTTAGCTCCGGGTCACAAACAAGAGCAACGTTTGTAAAGCTGTCTCATTGCGGCGTGCCGCACATTGGACACTATTTAGAGAAGACGGATGGATGTATTTCATGGCGATTTGCTGACAACCAGCACTATGCGTTGAATTCCAAGCTGTTCTTTTGAGTATTCCAGAGTGCGAAATGAACCAGATGAAAAACAGACCAACCGATAGGTGAATGAGAAAAAATTAAGCAAAAGATAACATTTTCCCCCTCTTCCCGCAAAACCACAACAATGCTAGGTGTATTTTTAGATCACATTGTTTCAATACGAGAAGAAGAAAGATATTAGTTTATTAAAAGAACATTGTCATATCTTTGCAACCAGTTTGCGCTGCTTCTTGCCTTGAGCATCCTTGGTTGACTCATACCTGACCCAGCGCTGGACCGGCTGGTAGACATACGACTCGTCGATCTCGGCGATGCTCCTTGTGCCAGTCAGCATCATTGTCAGCTCAAGCTCGTTCTGCAGAAGATCCAGCGCAAGCTTGGCGCCCTGCTGGCCATCATACGCCAAACCCCAGAGCACTGGGCGCGCAAAGAACACAGCTCTGGCGCCCAGCGCCAATGCCTTGAAGATGTCGGATCCTCTGCGTACGCCGCCATCGAAGTAGACCTCGATGTCATCGCCGGCCGCCTCGACGACCTGCGGCAGCGCATCAATAGTCGCCAGGGCGCCGTCCAGCTGGCGGCCGCCGTGGTTGGAGACAATGACGGCAGCGCATCCGTACTTGATGGCAAGCGCAGTGTCCTCGGCAGTCAGTACGCCCTTGACGATGATAGGCAGCGACGTTATCGACTTGAGCCACGGGATGCAGTTCTCCCACGACAGCGACTGGTCGCCATTGGCACCAAACGTCGCGCCAAACGTCTCTTGCTCCGAGTACTCGGCACCAGGCGGATATCCGCCGGGAGCGTTAGCAATGGCGGGATCCATAAAGTTCTCCAGACGCAGATGAGGAAGCGGGATAAACCTGTTGCGCACATCCACCAGACGCCGGCCAAGCACCGGCGCATCCACTGTCACCACAATGGCCTTGAAGCCGTTGGCCTCTGCGCGCCGCACAAGTTGCTCGGAAACCTCGCGGTTCTCGTACACGTACAGCTGCATCCAGTACGAGTTGCCGTCAGCCTGCGCAATCACCTTCTCCATCGATGTTGTCGAGTACGTTGACAGAATCATGATGCTTCCATGCTCTGCCGCCGCCGCCGACATTGCCTGCTCGCCTTGTGGGTGCGCCAGCTTCTGAAGGGCGCAGGGCGCAATGCCTAGAGGCGTGCGGACCTTCTCGCCAAGAATTGTCGTCTCGGTCGAGATCTGCGACACATCGCGCAGCATCCGTGGATGCAGCCGGTACTGGTCGTATGCGCTGACGTTGTCGTACTTTGTCTGCTCGTTGTTTGCGCCAGAGTCGTAGTAGCCCCACGCTCCGCTTTGCATCACCTTCTCTGCTGCCTTCTCCAAGTCGCTAATGCATGCTGGCTCGCTTGACACCATCTTGTGTGCTGAATGCAGAAAACCAAAATGTCAACGGTGTGTCCGCCTACAGAGTAAAGAAAGAAAGAGGAGAAAATAGGCAAGCACAGCAAGAAAGAAAAAAGATCACGCACAGACTGCTTGGGCAAAATAAAGGGGGCTTGATAAGTAAAAGATAAGAACAACCTTAGCATACAACAACAACAACATTTTCCTCACGTCCACCCGGGTTGTCTTTTTATATGACAACAGGAGCAGAGAGGAACAGGCGGAGGTTGGGATTCTGGTTTATTATCAGCGGTGCTTGTTCCGCTGTTTTGCAAACCAAATTCATTCATTCGTTTGGTTTTATATCCATGACAGCAATGCCGTGAAGTGTTGTTTCTTCTAACCAATAATTTTCCATCTGTAATTTTCACCTTTTCTTTGATACTCTTTCTTTCTTTTTTCCCAGCTTTTCATGTCACATGCATGCATCCACTTTTTTCTTTCTTTTTCCGCCTTCAAATATGTCTGAATTTCAAACATTGTATAAATTTACCAAGCATACAATGTGAATTGATTACCAGATTTTCCATTCTCAATTATTGCCTCTGAAAAGATTTCCATTTATGCTCCAGCTCCGATCCTTTGACATCCATTTTTACCCCTATCTGGAACTTTGTTGTTTCAAGATACTTTTTGTTCCATCCGTATTTCCATCCAAGCACATATTGCTTTAATTTATATTGCCCCAATTTTCACCCTTATTTTTCAAGGATTATAAACACATCATATCCTCATTTTCATGCATTCAAAATCATGTAGCGGATGTTCATTCAGTTCTTCTTTTTTGCATATCTTCTAGTTTTCGATTAGCCTTAAAAAAGTATTTCAACCTGTTCACACTGTCATTTTTTCTGATTTACATTTCCTTGTGCTTCAGAACACACTAGTGAGCAGAGTTTTTTCCATTTAGTATTTTTGATGTGAATATGTCCTTGGTTTTTTATGGCCAAGCCTTGTAGTTTATAAACACTCTCTTTCGGATTAACCGCATGTCTTGTATTGTTTTACAGCATACGAGGAACAAAAAAAGTAAGCTGCAGGAGAGGTGGAACATAAACGAATGATGTGGAATTGCAAGTCTGGGGAAATAAAATAAAATGACAAAAAACTGTGGCTGTCTGCCTTTATTTCCGCCACTATGTTATCATGTAACTACCACCCATCCATAAGGTAGTATTCCATATAATGGCTTCAATAATCTCCAATCATCCCCCCCACTTCATCGTTGTATCCTTGCATACAGACCAGCCACAACTCTATCTTTCTCTTGTTAATTATTGTGTTCAGTACATCAATAACTTAACTCTCCCCACTTTTGGGTATTACGTCGTTTTGTATATATATTTTTGTTTTTGTGCCCTACATGATGCATGCAATATTAAGGGGCTGATAATAAAACATATGCATATCTAAAGAGTCAAGAAAAAGAGCCCCAAAGAACGAAGAAAGAAAAAAGAGGATATCATTAGTAGCCACATTCGAATATCATTTCCATTTATTTCCTCTCCCGCTTCATTTCTCTTATTCAAACACCATTTTAAATATAGGCAATTTGAATTCCACGGCATTAGTTATTGGCAGAAAAGAAAACAATTGTCACAGCGCTTCTATCTTCTGCAACTCAAACTCTGCAAAAAGAAAAGTTTAAAAAACAAATAATAAACATGAGGGGCTACACCGTTTCCATTCTTGCGCTGGTAACAGCCACCTTGGCCAATGGCTACACTATTGTCGGCAACGACTTTGAAGCGCCATTGGCATCTGTGTCTCTTGATCCGCAGGCTGAAAACAAAATTGGCACCACCTTGCCAGATGCCCAATGCCAGGGAGACGACGCCGAGTGTGCTCAGTACGGAAACAGCAACAAGATTAGAGTAGCAACAGCAGCAGAAACGGCAGCTTCCTTGACAGCCGACAGCGCTCTGCCACCTTTGATTGAAAGCCGCAAAGACACGGAAAATCTTGGTGCAGGGTTGGCATCTATTGTCAACCGGATCATCGGCCTGGCAACCTCGTCAGAACGCGGCGAATATGTCAACGAAGCAAATGACGATGATGACGATGATGCGGTGGTGGCAGCAGCAGCAGCAGCAGGACCTTACCATATTGTGGTCCAGAACACACCTATTATCGAGATGATCTACAACTACATGGGTCCTGCATCCGAAGAAAGCGAGGAAGCGACCGAGTCCGACTCGCCATTGTCTTCTATCGAGGAGAGCGATGACGTTTCTGCCGAGGAGTACGTGTCAAGCATGCTTCTGGTTCCTCCACGCACCGTTACTGTCACTGTTACTGTTGCAGCATCAGCAGCAGAAGCAGCAGAAGGCAATATTGCTGGAGCTATCTCTGCTACTGGCGTTGCTTCCGATGCAGCGAATAGTGTGGACGTGGATGTGGATGAGGTTGAAGAGACTGATTCTGCTGGTGGCCCTTCAGCCGGGATATTATCGGCACCGGGGCTGTCTGGTGATCTAGAGGAAGTTGATCCTTTAGTTGATTCCGAGGAGGCTAACTCTTCGGCTGAGTTTGCAGGAGAGGAGGATTTGCCCGATAAACCAGCTGAAGAACTTGGCCCCTCTGCAAACAAGCCATTCGAGGCAAGCTCGTTCATTGGACTGGCCGACCTGGGCACTCCAACAATGGAGCTGGACGACATTGCAGGCCCCTCGGTTGATCTGGCAAGCGTTGGGTCTTCAGCCGACGCAGACCTGGCCTCCTCAGCCGAGCCGAACGAGATGGTTTCACCCGTCGAGATGGGCGACATGGTTATATCGATATCGCCGGCCAAAAGCGCTAGCAGCGACAACACCGCTGGACAGGCGGGCTTCCAGAAGGCAGGCGAGGCTGTCGTTCTGCCGCACGAAGGAAACAGCGCCTTTGACTACGCTTCGTGGACCAAGAGAGTTGATGCGGCAGCCCACAAGCT
Organism: Coemansia sp. RSA 1200; assembly: GCA_027578915.1. Classification (NCBI taxonomy): domain Eukaryota; kingdom Fungi; phylum Kickxellomycota; class Kickxellomycetes; order Kickxellales; family Kickxellaceae; genus Coemansia; species Coemansia sp. RSA 1200. The sequence goes on along the minus strand of JANBTT010000082.1, from coordinate 12,830 downwards.
GGCTAGCAATGTGGGCAGAGTTGTTATCGGGTTCCTTAATGAAAAGCCATCGGCTGCCCCGGATGCCGCTGCTTAGAAGGCAAAACACAACGCCTTATTCTCTCGAATTTATAACCTTATTTGGACAATATTTCCCTTTCTCTATCTTTCGAGATCTAGTTTCAAAATACACAAGGTTTATTTGGTTGATGTCAAAAGAGTGAACTAGTGGAAAACTGCAAAATACGTCTCCATTTCACTACGCGTTCCTCCTCTTCCTCGCTCAGCGGATGGAGTAGCTATGCAGCGGAACGCTGGCAGCAAACATCGACGGCGGCGCAGCAGCAGCAGCCATGGGCATTGCCATTGGAAGGTTTCTGCCGTTTCTGTTGCTGCTGCTGATATCGGGAGAAACAGCACGGGTAGCTTTTGCATAATCCCGGCGCAGGAACTGTTGCGATGTTTCAGGTAAATGAAGCGAAGGCAGGAGGGTATCTGAGCCCCTGGCGGCACCAGAGTGCCGATGGTTATGATGTTGGTGCTTGTTGTTACTATTCCAGGGGACCCGGGCATATTTTGCCCGGGTATTTTCCACAGCAGCAGCGGCCGGGTTCTTTGCTTCTGTGTCGGCCGGAGACGACCGCACAGTGCTGTTACTGTTAATTGACCGAAGAAGCTCAGACATGGGCGGAAGTCTGATGGCTGCGGCAGACGGATCTTCCTCTCCTCCGCAGCGACTGTCCACCGGTGCACAAGGATGAGGATGAGGATGAGGATGAGGGCTGCCATTGCTGCTGGATCTGTTGTCGTTGGGCGGTGCGGGAAAGTAGCTGCCATCCACCAAAGTGCTTCGTCTGGACGACGGTGCTGTGGCACACCCCATTGGCTGAAACCACGCGGGGGCTCCTCCCATTTGGCCAGCATCTGCACTGGTGTACGCCGCTGCTTCTAGTGCCATTTGCCCGGCAGGCGTTGGCAGTTCCTCCGGGCGTAGCTGCTGGCTGTGACTGCGATCGTGGAGATTGATGGCCGGTAAACGCAGCCTGCGGTGCAAAGCTTTGGCTGATGAAGGAGAAATGCGGCCGGCTGGTTTCTGGGCCATGGCCGATTCCGCAGAAAACAGGGTCGATTCGCTGCTGTTGCTGTCGTTGTTGCTGCTGTTGCTTCTGTCGCTTGGCCGGCTGATTGACTCTGCATCTGCAGGTGTTGTTGCATGGCTTGAGGCTGACAATGCTTTGATCGCCTGCTGCTGCTGCAGTTTCAGTTTTTGGGACGCTGCCATCTGCAGGCCAGATGGCATTGGAGCGGCGGCTCTGCCTGCCACAATCGGGGATGGCGGCTCGGCAGGGTCCGAGTGGATCAGACACGGCTGAGTCGACGCCACAAGCCGATAGTCATGGGTCTGCAGGCACGAAGAGAGTCTTCTGTCTTGATTCTGTGTGCCCAGAAGTGGACACACAGCCACGGACAGGCGCCGCCCGCCACTTCCGATTCCGCAACCGCCTGGCGTCAGCATTCCTGCGCTGGGAGTGCTGCTTGCCGCCTCACCCACACCAGCTTCCACCGCATCAGGTATGACGTCTGGGTATAGGCTGCGCGGAATGACAATATCGCGTAGCAGCGGATCGGTTGCTGGCGCTTTCAGTCGGCCTTGATCCACATCGGACTTTCTGTAGTAGCACACCAGGTGAAGCTTGCTGCTGCTGTTAGTGAATAGCGACAGCGCCTTCTTGACAAGCCCGTCGTCCAGTGGCATGTCAGCGGATGTATTCCTGGCTGCTGCCGTTGGCTTTGGATGCAGCTCACTGTACACCAGGAAACATCCGTTGACGCGCGATGGCGACCATCTCCTGCTGTCCGTCCACCGCCGAATCCCAGACTCCCTTTCCTCCCACACAAACAGCGACCCCGACGTTATTTCCTTGCGCTCGCTTTCGCACAGTCTGCGGCTCCGTCGTCTCAGTATCCCCCGTCTGCATGCCTCGAAGATGCGGAGCGCATCGTCTGTTGTTTCCACATATCCGTGGTACGTCTCGGTCGTGCTGTGGTCGTTTCGAATGACCATGGTTGGCATCGATGAATATAATATAATATGGTATATGTCGTTAAAATGTGTGCTTACTTTGCAGATTGTACAAAATGTCAAGCAAAGAATAAATTAGCCTTCAAGCATAGGAGGGAGAAAGGAGCAAAAGAGAAGGGGTTCGCCGTGGCTTTTTCACTTTTTCTATTTTAAACTTTTCTCGTCGGTTCATTTATACAAACAACACAAAACGAGCAAAATTCGGTGGTGGGCTTGCTAACAAATCCTGGATGGGAATGGTTGTTTCTTTTCTCGTGTTTCCTTTCTCTTGAAATAAAAAATTAAACTTGTCCACTGTTCTTACCCAGTCACAAGCAAAAAAAAAAAACTTTTTGTCTTTGAATTGTTTATTGCATGCATGATACGGTGGATGTAATAAAACAGCCGGGGACGGGTATTGTTGTTCATCATCATTGATTCATTCTTCCTCAGATAAGCTTACAGGAAGAGCAGGAGAAAGAAAGAAAGAAAAAGGGTATTTCGACATATGAATGCAAAATAAACATAATAAACCCTGATAAAATTGGATAGGATACCGGCCATTTGTCCAAACAAACAAACAAAACTCTTTTTTGGGGGTCCGCGCATCACTTGATTCTCTTTCATTGGAGGTTTTCTTTTAATTTTTATTTTTTGTTTACTGGAGCTTGCTGTCAATGTCCCATGTTTTTTTACATGTCCTTCTTGTTCAACGGGCGCTACATTTCGGGATTCAGGCTGAACAAAAGGAAAAAACACCCGCTCCTTTTTTTCCCTCTCCCCCTTCCAATTGCATGCAGTAGCCACAAACAAGGTTGGATTGGGTTGGACGGTAGGCCCTTTTGTTTGTTTAAAACCATATCATTTTCCCAGTCAAACATCACCACCACTAGCTTTGCGTGTCCGATTCAATTGGACGCTTTATTGTCGGCCAGATCTTTGTTTTTTATTTTTAAAAAGCTCTATCCCAGTCTCCCGGATTCTTCTGTCTGTTCCACTGTGTCCAAGTTGCTTTGATTTTTCATTCTCATTGTAATAAAAGAACCGATTGTGGCGGGTTGTTTTATTTTACGCACTTTGTTAATGTCTCATGAACGTTCCCTCCCGCTCATTAAATTACCCTCAGACATCCCGCCGGCTTTTTGTTTCTCCCCTGCTCTTGACAAACAAATGAACACGCAAGTGAATCAAAGAGATAGAAACAATTTATTGACAGTTAAAATCACAAATATAAAATAAACTGGACCCTATTGCCTAAAAGAGGCAAACTAGTGTAAGTTTTGCAAATTTGGTGATTTTATATCCACATGAAAAATGCTCCTGTCATCTATCATGATTATAACCGTTTCCTGTGCAATGGTACCCAGCTAGGGTTATCATTATTGGCATTAGTGTAGTAATTTTGATCTTGTTCATCTAATTCTGCCTTATTTCGTGCTTCTCTCAGCCTTCTTGCCGCATCTTCTTCTTTTATTCTTTGTCTTTCTTCTTCAATAGCTCTGCTAGTCATCCCAGTCGGCGTGGGTTCGCTTTTATCTGACTTCTTAGCTCCCTTAAAAACTAATCTCTTTCCTCCTATACTGGTCATTTTAAATACTATAATGTATGTTTGGATAAGGAAGATGTGCATATGATTTGTGCTGAATTTCAATAAAATGCAAGACAGGATTCCAGAGCTTGTTTTATAGTTTCTTTTTGCAATCATTTCATTTCTTCTAGCAGTAAATTAGAGCGGACATTGAATGAACCTTACAAGATGAATCCAGAAAAACATTTAGGAAGTAGGATACATGGCATCTCGTATTAACCACTAAACATCACCCAACATATTAGCAGGTTTCTCAATGAAATTAGAAAAACGAGTTTGGTTTTTATTGAATAGCACTGAATACAAGTATCTGGATAATCAGTTGGGCTCTAAACTGACTGCTCATTCAGAAACAAGCTAGAATGTTATTTATTTCCTAATAGATGTACAGTGATGGCCATCCAATCTTCATCCTGATTGTTTATTTTCTGATTTCTGAAACCAGTCATAATTTCCCTTTCATCATAGAATCGGATGGGATTTCTATGTTTCTTCCAAATACTGGATCTCCTTGCTAACATTTCTATATGGTAAAGTTGTAGGCAATACAAGTAGTGTGGTGATATAAAGAGTATACTATGTATTCTAAATGGCTAGAACTAAGCCAACCATGATCTCAGGTTGAATCCTGAAAGATCAGACTTTATATACCCTTTGATCTCTACACCAGTCAAATCCAACAATAGATAATTACAACATCAAATTGCTATATTAACCTATGGAATTCAAAATTTGCTGAACTCACCACTGTTGTTAATTACTATTATCCCGAGCCTGGTGGATATACTTGCAAAGTAGGGTTCCAGAGTCTCAATTGCAATATCCTCCTAGCCCTCAGTGATGAGGGTTTTCATTTTTCACCAGCCTAGCACCTGGAAGGCGGATTGCAATTCTTTGTTTTATACACCAAGTATACTTAATTTGATTAAGATTCATACTGCAAGCTGGTCACTCTAACGCCTGGAATTTCTATTCACCAAACCACTACTCCACTTGGTGGACGGTGTGGATTCTTGCCCTCATCTTGCTAGTAAAACATGGTATTATTTGGTTTCTCTCATTCTCTAATAGATAGAGTAGCAATTCAACTTTTCACTTTTTTTGATTAATAGTAACGAAAGCAGGGTCTCTAATAACTTTTGGTGACAAATCCTAAGCTGCAACACGGCCTGAATAAAGTCTATGCCTTGTTTCAGAAATAAAACTATAAAAAGGGGAAGATTGGGTGCCCACCACTGTACAATGACTAATGTTTTATGTTCTTTGGGGTTCTTTACTTGCCAGTTTCCGCTATTCAATTCTAATAATAGATGTATTCTGCGTGAAATTAAGATTTAATAAATGCAAATTAAACAATATCAGCTACTAGGCATATAGAGCTAGGCATCTCTTATTACTCTTTATATTGCCAAAGTTTACGCATGACCAAGTAGGTAGCTACTAACCTATTTATCAGCATTCCTTATTGTAACAAGCATATAATATTTTAAATGCTAGAATATTAATTACAAAGGATACTGCGGCACGGCTTTTTTATCTGACAAATGCTACTAGAATGCGGATTTTGTGTGCATGATCAGAGAGCGCAAGAATAATAGAGATGGAACTATTATTAAGGAATTCATCAAGCGCACTAGCAAAATAACACGATTGGAGCCTGTGGCATTGGATAGTGAGGTTCTGTGTTCTTCTATCTTCCAGTCATTGGTTTGCCGCAGCATTGAGCTTCCGGATACATCTTTGAAGAATTGTTAGCTACCAGTGGATTTCAAATTTCCTTTTCCGTGTTTGCGTCATTCACCATAAACCAACGTCAATCGAGAGAGAATAGATTTATTGAAGGAAAATCTAATCCGACTAAGAAATAAACAGGGGAACTGTTATTAGAAAGAAGGAAAAGTGAAACCGCCAATTGCCCTTCATGGGCTCTATCATCCGGCCTGTCGTCCTGTCGCACACAGGGCGCGGAATAGCTAGATTTTAAATCCAGCCCGGGTCCGGTAGTAGCTACAAATAAGTAGGCAGAGGTTGTCAGACCCGACCAACCGGTTGGTTGAAGAGTGCCCTATTTGTGGCAAGGTGGCAGTGTCTCATCTCCGTCTCGCGGTCTTTCGTTGTACGCGGCCATCTTGGTATTCCGTCGTTCTCGTCGGCTCGTGGGTTCGGCGAGAGAGATACTGCATATTTCGGTCGCTTCATGATCCTGCGACGCTGCTCTGGCGTCATTGAAGAAGTGGATTCACGATCTATCTGGGCTCCATTGCGAAGCTTGAACTTCCTGTAGCACTGGGCTTGTAACTCTGCTGCGCATAGTGCTAGCTGTTTTTCCTGTTGTGTTGATAGTCGTTTTGTTTCTTCAATGTATCGCTTGTCATTGATCTCCTTCTGCTGTTTCCTTAACTCTAGTGCTGTTCGTTTGTCCTGGTGTTCGATGTCTTGGAGATGTTTGGCCTTCTCTGTCACTTCATCTGTCATCCTTGGGAACACTCTACCTGTATGCAGGGTTTCCGTTACCAGCTCAGCCAGCGGTTGCCACAGATCTTGGCTATATTCTTTGCTGGTGGTCTCTGGTATTGGATGGTGTTCGCAAGTAAACATGTGTCCTTATGTCTCCAACACTCTGCAGTTTGGGAACGGACATTCTCTCATCTCAGCTTCTGGGTAGGCTTCAGGATACCATGCCCACTGTCGGTTAGCTGTAGGTAGCGTTCGGTAGAGCATTTTCAATGTGAATGAGCGCTAGGATGTGTCATGTTGGTTAGTGATCCGCCATGCATTTTTGATGTGTCTCTGACCATCTCTATCTATCGCCATGTTCATAGTGCGGAGCATTATGTTTATGGAGTCAGATGAAATGGTTGTTTCTGTTGTCACCGTTTCTGCTGTTGCTGCTGCTGCAATTGATGCTGTCGTTTCTGTTGTCTCAGCTATATTCGCTGTGGCAGGCTTGATAGCAACATGTTCATCTATGCGTGCTATAGCAATTTGCTGACAGAGCACTTTGTCCATCCATGCCTCATCTTGCAGGCGGCAAAGGTGGCGTGGTTGACAGGGGGAAATCTTGTCGTCTATCAAGAGCCAGTACTTTTTACCTGTTGGTTGCCAGCCAAGTTCTAGCAACCAAAATGCTTTGTACTTGTGTGCCTCCTTGGCTGCCCTATCCGCCTTTTCATTTTGTACGTTTCCTGTGTGCGCTTTAACCCATTGAATAGACAACGGTTCCTTGCGTTCTTGGAATCACTGCCATGTGATGCGTCCTAGGTATTCCTGGTTGGACTTGGAGATTGAATCTCGAACATCTTCCATGTCAGCGAGTATCCTAGCTATCCCTATGGCTGCTCGAGAATCGCAGAAAACGCTTGCTGTTTTATCTGTCAGGATCAATGCCGCAACCAAGGCCAGCGCCATGAGCTCACCTGTGGTGGAGGAAACATTTCCATCCAGCGTTCTGCCGGCCCAGACATATTCGATAGTGCAGTTTGCATTAAGTATGCACTTGACGATTGCTTCATAAACCAACGTCAATCGACACAGTTTTTTATTCTGCCCCATACATCATCACACACTTCCCTAATAGCAAAAAACAGGTCTTTTATCTTTATTCAATGCTCAGACCTCTCTTTTTCACGTTATTCATTATTACTTTATTTTACTCTGCCTTTAGCATTTGCCTATAGTTTACTATCCCGTAAATTTGTCTGTAAAAACCATCACAACAGCCATCTCGAAATAACCAGAGCTGCTCTAGTATCGCTATACCAGACAAGCAAGAGCTCTAAAATACCAGCAAAAAAGTAAACAACAGTTTTTTATCACTGCCTATGGCTACACGATCCGAAGAAGTACCCAACCATCAGATCGATGTTGACGAAACAGTCAACCGATTAGGCGCAAAGAAGGGCGTTGAGTCGGTGACTGTGCTAACAAGAGACGGACGCGTTATCCGCACCACAGCCACTGCAGAGCAAAGCGAGGTGCAAGGAAAGCTTCTTAGCAAGCTGGCTCGCGATGCAGCGGATATCGTCGAGGAGCTGGAATCTGAAGACGAACTATCCTTCCTGCGTATCCGCACAAAACGACACGAGATCATGGTTGCTTTGGATCACAATTACCTGCTTGTTGTCGTGCAGTCTCCTCAAAAGGACTAATGTATTGGTGTCGCCAGGGGGAGTTAGTGGTAGTTTTTCATCAATCCCATTCTCTCCCTCCTATTTTTTTTTCGTCTGTAATCCTTCCTTTTTTCGCTGCTGAATCAGCTCACCCATTTTTTCTTGTTGCTGTTGCTGATATTTTTGATGCTGAAGTGAAAAAAAGATTTTGGACTAACTGACAAAGTAAAACAACGATAATTTGCAACTTTTCTTTTCTTTTCCTCTGCAATCACCATTTTATTTATTTTTAAGAGGTATTCAAAGTAGACAGCTAATTTAATGAAGCGTGCAGAGCAGAACCAGCTGGACAACTAGACAAGGAAAGCATGAATAGACTGTTTGCACCAACGATAGCCCGGAGTGCCAGAGGCATGCTAGGCAGCACCATGTGCGGATACAGAACACTATCAGTCATGCAAACAAACACAAGCAAAGCTCGGTTGACTCATTTCGGCGCTGTCAGTGGCGCTACAAGCAAGCGATCTCTTGTCTGTGTTAGCACTGCACTGCAAGCCAAAAGACGGTTGGCACCCATTAGCTATGGCGTGCGTGGATTCAGCAGTATGCCGAGCGGTGCAGAAGAGGAGGCACCAGGGATACTCGCATCGGTAGGCATGGAGATATCCAAGCTAAAGTACGAGCACGAAGAAACCTTGCTTATCTTCAAAGTGTTCCAGTCCGCACTGGAGTCCGTGCATGACGGATCATTAATTGGATACGCGCCTCCATGGTGGGGCGTTATAATCGGCTCAACGGTGGTGTTGCGGCTATGTGTAGCGTTCCCGGCCTTCGTGTACCGGCAGCGCGGAATTCAAAAGATGAACAAGTTTGACGCGGTCGTTAATGGATGGTCGATGCTTATCTCAAAGCAAGTGCTGAAGGAGAATGCAGACAAGTCGCTTTCAAAGCACGCTTTCCAGAGTCTGGCGAGAAGACGCATATCGATAAAAAGGCAGGAACTGCTGACGCAGCATGGATGCCACCCGCTGCTCTACGCACTGGTTTCGTTTGCCCAGCTGCCCATATGGATCTCAATGACTTTTGCGTTGCGGCGACTGAGCCGGGGAGTTCTTCTGACAAGTGACGATGGCTTGGCGATTATTCCGCCGGATCCAGGAATGTTCACTGAGGGATTGCTGTGGTTCAAGGATCTGTCGGTGGCCGATCCAACATTCATTCTCCCGATCTGCACCTGCGCAATGTACCTGCTAAATTCCGTTCTGGCCCATCGGTGGAGCAAAAGGACCTGGGACGAAAGGAATTCTTCTCGCGAAAACCCCGTCAGATTTGAGGACCGCCCAGAGTTTGCCAAGGTGCTGACTGTGCTGACCTTTGTTGTTCCTTTCATTATTGGGTACGGGGCAGCAATTGCACCCGCTGCCATTCCGTTCTACTGGATGCTGTCGTCTGCACTCCGAACCTTGCAGTTCGTCCTGCTTTTCAATAACCGGACACGTCGCTTGATATTAAAGAAATGAACACAATGGGAGGTGTTTCGGTGATTTTTGTTTATTAAAATAGAATCCTTTTCTCATTAAACCCACATCTCCGCTTGCATCTACTTTGCTTTAGTAAGACGAAAAGAAAGAACCTAGCTATTATATACGCTCCTTCATACGCGATGCAATGATCCTGAGATTCGAGTAGACTTTGCCAGGCGGGCTACCAAGAATAAGACTCACCACTGCGTCGCGAGCAATCTTGATGTTCTGGAACGTGCCAAGGATGTGGATTTTGGAATCGGCTAACGAGATCCTGGTCTTTGTAGCGTTTTCTATCGTGTACTTTGTTTTTCCATCCTTGCCAGCAATACGACCAATGGCTCTAGAGAGATGGTCGCCATTCAAGGTCTTGACATCCTTGATCTCAAAGCTCTCCAGATACAGATCCTCCATACGCAGCAGTGCAAGCGAGTCCTCGGCGGTGAACCCCAGACAGTAGGCACGGACAAAGTCAGCCGCCTTTTGGATTGCGCCGACATCTTCGGTTTCCGCGCATGTTTTGATCTCAATCACCCGGCTCTTGGGGTTCATCCGTATCTGCAGTTTCAGGTACTCCACGATCGGCGAATATATTTTGAGCCAATCGTTCTTGAGTGGCGAGAATCTGTGTGGCGGCACGCGGATGCGTCGGAACTCGTTGCGCTTGTTGCGCATGTCTTTGGCCGACAGTGGTGCAAAGTCAGGCTTGTCTGCGGCTGCTGGTCCGGACGATGCGCCGATGCTTTGTGTTGCTTTGGATATGGTGGTTGCCAGCTGTTCCGTGGTGATGACAATGTCGTCGTCCGTGTCCATGCTTTCGGCCATCTTTGAAGAACCGCCTGGCATCCTCTCTAGTAGCGACATTTGAATGATGTTATTGTTTTGAAATACTGTGAAGAATAAGAAACTATAGAGAGGAGCAAAATAAAAATGAGAAAAAATCCTTGACAGTTCTGGCAAAATAAGAAGGAACGAAATTGGTGAGAAATGACATTTTATTTTTTGCTCACTGAATTAGAAAATTTTTAATGTTTAGTCTGATCAGATCACTCGCTTTCGTTTCATAATCTTATCGTCATCACATGATGTGAGATTGATTCTGGAAAAGGGTGGCTATTTTGTGATTGGCGGGGAGAAAGTTTACGTTCTGCGATGAGTGGATAAAGCGGAGAGAAAATAAAACGATACATGAAAACAGCGTTAAGCTCTTTCTCCTCAACTTTTCATTTGCAATACAATAATAATTACCGTTTTTTAGCTTTCTAATTCAACCACACATAATGTCGGCAGCACGTGTAATGGTCCGCATGGCGCCCGCGCTAAAGGGGCGGCGAAGCCCACTAACGCTGACACAGGCAGCAGTCAAGCGGCTAAAGGAGCTGAAGACCAACAGCGCAGCCGAGGAAAAGAACAAGACTCTGAAGATTGGCATCCAGGGAAAGGGGTGCTCGGGCAACGCATACACGCTGTCGTGGGTGGACGAGCCAAAAAAGTTTGACGAAAAGGTTACGCAGGACGGCGTAACTGTACTGATTGATTCAAAGGCGCTGCTGACCCTGATCGGGACAGAGATGGACTGGTTTGAGGGGAAACTTGCGTCGCAGTTTGTTTTCAATAACCCTAACATTAAAGGCGCCTGTGGGTGTGGCGAGAGCTTCCTTGTGTAGTAAGCGAGTACGAGGTTATTTATTCCACTTTACCTTTTTCCCATACATTAATGTATTTTATTTTTCCTTTTTGACCTAAGAAGCATACAGGTCTTTTATCCCCTGAATACAGTTAGAATACACTGGCCCCTGGACCGCGCTCCAGGTAAACTTAATTATTGCAACAAAATCTTAAAGAATATAGGATAAATGTTAATAACTAGGTGAAACTAACGGCTGGAAATTTTTCTGGCAAAAAAAAAATCTTAACAAAAACGTGACGTGGATAGCTTGCATTGATCTTCTTTAAAGTCTGTGTTCGTAAAAGCAGATGGTTCAAAATGGCAAGAAGGTGGTGGTGGTATGGGGTTTTCAATTTTGTATCATAAGATATGAAATGTTCAAGCTTGGTGTCCAATATCTTGAATTCTCCTTGTTCCTCTTCCTCCAGCCCAGATTGAATGATTGATAGGTATTCGTCCCTCAAATAAAATTCCCTGACTCTAAACTCTCGAGGGTTATAAAGATTTTTTTTCCAAAAAAAAAGTTGATTTATTATCAATCGGGTATGTTGGGTCTACATCTAGAGTCCCAACTATCTGTCGATTGGAATCGTACTAACAAACAAAGAGTTTATGAAAAGGAAACGCAGTGATGGCAGTTTGGACCGCCTGCGTTGAAAATGTGTTCTCGGAAAGACTGTAAAGCAACGTTTTGAAAAGAAGATAGAGCAATGGTCAACTTGTCTGGTTGACTGGCTCCGCCTGGTTCAAACTGAAACCAGGAGGTGTCGACATTGAGCCAACTTTCCTGAAAAGAGTTGCTTGAGTGGCTATGCGCAGCATAGAAGTCGTGAATAATACGTTCTAATACTGTCTTCCTCCAGCGTGCGAACATTGCTTGAGGCGTTAGTATCGAGTTATCCAGGGCTGCTTCTGTATGAGCACGGAAAACCTCCCACACAGCTAGCCCATGTAGTGTTTCTGCGTTTGGCAGAATGCTTGACCATTCATCAAAACCAAAGATAACCAATCTTGTTTACAGTTCGTGCCCCACCCTTTAATTATTTTTAACGCATACTTGTGTGCTGGCAAAGCCATTATCAACGCCTTAACACCGCAGGGCCGGAATCCTAAGCATCAAGCATTGCATAAGAAATATTTAGTTGCAAACTAAGAGCAGAATTTTTCACTCAGTAAATTATATAGCTAGCCATTTTGTTTTAATTAAACAATCAATGTTAACATTTGGTACCTATTATAATATGATCGAGTGTTAGGATTTGATATAATTGTTACAGTTTCAGGATAGAAAAAAGCTTGACATGTATAAATAATGTCAAGTAACCAAGTTTTCAGCAGATTTCTAGGAAGAATTTTAACAGCATGTGAACATTTATTAGTACAACAGATAAAATCTACTATAATCTAAGTTTTAACATATTTATTCCAGGCAGAAAAGGCTCTATAACAGCTTGTTTTCTTACACTTAAACAAGAAAACATGTGCGCGTGTTGCTTGTTATTATATCATTGTAGCCGGCACGCCCCAGGTGGTTGTGCAAGTGATAAACCAATTCACGAGAGACGAGTAAGCCAGATTAAGCGAGCCTTATACGGATAAATGCAAACCGTCAACCCTTTTAAATGTTCTTTCTATGCTTGGCAATAGCTGAAATGGGGCCTGGGACGAGTTTTGCTACAACAAGTCATTTGGAGACATTGGCAATGCTGTAGCAATCCTTAAGGAGCATCACCAAAAATGCTTCAACATGAAACTAAAGCTGGGCAACGGTTCTGCATTGGAACAAGTGCACCAGAATGCATTTAAAGCGCTTATCCATGCCACCTATACACAAGCGTAGCTTACGCCCAGCATTATGCCCGAGTTGTGCTGGAATGTCACACATAGCAAGCTTATCAAG